>RJWM01002974.1:0-119532 GCA_004363535.1 Dasyprocta punctata | reverse complement strand
CTGAGTCTTGGTGTGGAAGCCAGGTTCCGTCACTCTCTCTCTGAGACGCTGCGACCTTAGGCCGGTGCTTACCCTCCTGAGCCTCGGTGACCTCCTTCTGCAAAGAAGCAGCATCCCTTTCTCCATGGGTGGTCGCGAGGATTTGATAAAAGTGCCTCACGGCCAGGCACACAGTCAGCCCTCAGAATACAACACGCATGTAACATATTTCTGCAGGCAGAGCAGGTGGTCTGTGACCGAGTAGACAAGTGCCAAGCCCCTAAGAATGGGCAAGTCCCTCCTTTAGTGATGAGAACTTGGAGCTAGCAAAACACAAAGCATCCTGGCCAGGCCTCTCACTAAAGTTGAAGATGAAAGCCTGGAATTCTGTATGCGGTGGGGCTCACTCTGGGGGGACCTGCGCAGACAGCGTGGTGGTGGAAGATCAGAGGTCCCTCCACGCCCCTGAGGCCTCGTGTGCGGTCCTACCACTGGTCTCTCATTTCAGGGGCTGTCTCTCTCCTTCCTCCTCCTGCTCCCTCCTGGGTCACAGCCGAACACTTTCAGCTTTGGACCCCAGTGGATCTTGAGGGAATGAGCAGTTCCCTAGATGGGAGTAGTCACTAAGCTGAGATGCACAGGCGAGACCAAGGGAGGGACTTTGCTGGACTGTGAGATGGCTTGGGGCAAACATATGTCAGCTTTATTCTCCTCCAGCACTTGAGACAGGGCCCTGCAGCTCAGACAAGGGGGAGGAAATGACCTTTACACACTGGCATTGATCACAACCTGTCTCCTATTCAATCCTACAAATTACTTCAGAGTCTCTCTGTGGGCAATGCACAGCGCCCAGCACTTGGGAGGATGCAGGGATGAGAAACACAAAGTTCCCGACCTTAAGCAGGTTCAGTGTGAGACAGGAAACAAGAACTTAGGCAGCTTCCTATACTGAATATGGGCAGTGGTCTGACTCACACTCACCCAAGGGTTCAGGTGAGCCTCGTGGAAAGCCTGTAAGGTTGACATAAGATAGAACATAACTCGGGGGAGGCCAAGGACTGGCCTTCATGGAGGTTTCTGGAGAGATTCTTGCTATTGGAGTAGCTCATATTAGTAGGTGAAGGAGGACAAGGGCTTCTCAGCCCAAGGAAGCAGCCTAAGACTAAGAGGAACTGGCATTTGCCTGCTGCAGTCTAGGGCGTGCAGATGGTCTACAGAGACCAGAGCTTCTGGTGCAGAGAGAAGGATCAGGCAGGAGCCAGATAATGATGCTTCTAAATGCCAGCTGCTTAAGTTTCTTACACTGCTGCAACAGAGGACCACAAACTGAAAACAACACAAATGTCCCATCTCGTGGTTCCAAGATCCAAAGTTCAAAACGGGTTTCGCCAGCACTACTCCAGGAACCGCATTCTTACATGCAGCTCTAGTCAGAACCACCGCTCTGCCTTTGCTGCTCAGCTTCCGGAGGCTCCGCCAACCCTTGCTCCTGGTCTCCTTCTGTCTGCTAAGCCTGCACTGGCTGGTTGAGTCCTTCTTTCAGGACATCCTCTGCTTACACGCTTTTGCCTCCCTCACCCCTATTTAAGCATGTTTGTGACTACACTGAGCCTAGCCAGATCATTCAGGACAATTGCTTTTTCTTAAGCTCGGGTGATTATTTTCGTCTAGTACCTGCATGTGACCAACATAGTCACATGTTGCAGAGATCAGGACATGGATATGGGAAGCCGCCATTCTATCCACCATGCCAGCTTAAAAGGTGTCAGCTCCACTCAGTAAGCAGCATGGAGAAGCCTAATGTGCCTTGCAAGTGACTGCCGAAAGGACAAAGGTTAGATTTTTAAAGATGAAAACAGGGGGCCAGATAAGAAGGGTACTGCAATGATAGAAAACATAAGACATGAGGTCTGAAGGGAGGTAACAAGCAATGGGAAGGGAAAGAAGAAGGGAGGAAACAAAACCCTATGAAAGTAACTGCTAAAAACTGCAAATGAGAAAAAAAAAGAAAAGAGAAACGATGCCTCTGAGGTTTCCAGTAAGTCAATGGTTCACTGTGATCACAAGACTGGACTTGAAATCCATCTCTGACCCACAGAGGAAGGCTGCTCGCGTGTCTCTGCCTAGCAGCCCTCACTTTACACGGGTTAGCTGTGTGTGCTGCAGTTTATCCCCACGAACCTGTGCCTCCTCCCTTTCACCGCGACCTGCTCGTAGCCCTGGTTCTCCCCTTCCTCCATCTTGCTCTGGCCTGCCTAGCTCTGGGACCGACAGACCTTGTGCCTACACGACCCCTGCATGTCTGAGGGTCTTCTTCCTTGGATTAGCACTCTTTGGCCTCACCCACATGCCTGGTCAATTCTTTGTTTCCTTTCACAGACTCCCAGCCTGGATCTCACCTTGACCAGGGCCCACGCTCTGCCTACCGTGGCTTTAGCCTATGCCTCAACTCACAGCAGCAGAGACTGGGCCAGGACAGCCACACCCCAAGATGAAACAGATCAAGGGCCACTCCACCGATGGCAAAGTAGGAAGGGGCTTATGTTTTAGTCTTCCCACGCTCTTGGACAAGCGCTTAGTCAAACTCCCAGAGGACTGCGAGGTATATATATAACAGGAGGAGCAATTATTCAACCAAGAAAGTGTCCATAAGTCCCAGACATTAGAGGTGGAAAAATTTAGAATGCAATCAAGGCCATGCCAGAGCCTGAGAACTGCTCCCCTCCAGTCTTCTGCAGAGGCCAGCATTCTTCCTCTAGCAGCCTGGCCAAGACTGCTACAGAAAGTTAGCTGGATCGCCTACAATAACACAGGCCTGGCCTTGGCCTCCACATAACTCCTTGGGACAGAGCAAACCTCCAGCAATTGATGGTGATGATTTAAGAGCCCTCTCTGGTGCAGCCCAAGACATAACAACAAAGAACACATAATCTATCTGTATTGATCCGCCAGCACACACTTGCTCATATCTCCTTGTCCTTCCCTTTCCTAAGAATCTATGGCCACCACCCTGAGAAATTTATCTTCTGCAAAATATCTCTGTAGAAATAAGTCCCTCTCACATATCTCAGCTACAGCAACAGAGTCCAGGCCGGGGAAACTTGCCAAGGATGAGAGGGAAGAGACACAGCAGGGTTTCCCACGTGTCGACTCTGTCCTCCTCCGTGACAGGAAGCAGACGAGGTGTGCGGACAGTGAAAACCTCCAATTTGGGACCTGGGTTGTCAGACACAGACACAGAGTCTGAGGACAGGCCAGCTATTGGCTCTAGAGGAATCAGACGCACCGAGGAGCTGGCCACGAGTCAGGACAAGAGAAGAGAGGGGTGCGGGCATTGTGCTACACCGGGGTGGCCTGGGCTCTCTGCACTGCTTTCCTTCAACCTGGATTGACGAGCCTGCAGTCCAGGTTATTTCACTCCAACGACCTTGGACTGAACATCTACTACATATGTGGCTCTGCTGCAGGAGCTGGTGGGTTACACACGCGCTCTCCGCTCCGCAGACTCTCATCTGACGGTGGACAGGCAGGTCTGCATGCATCTGATCGGATGTGATGTCCACACCATCCAGAGCACGCAGCGGCAAACTCAAGGTCATCAGTGCCTCTTCCCTTCCCAGTATCCAAAGGCTCCTCCTGCCCAGAATAGAAAAGCAAACACCAGGAAAAGTCAAGAGAAGCAGCCTTGCCAAGCAAGGAGTCAGACCCACCGGGGTGGGCACGGGGAACCCCAGAGTCAAACTTGACCACGAGGAGAAGACATCTAGAGGAATCCTTGAGGGTGCAGATGGCTGGGGTTCCTCAAAGATGTGGCAGCAACAGACACGGTCCGGGGCCTGCTCAGGCGCCCTGGGCTTTCAGAGACCTGTTTAACAGCCCTCCCCTCTAACACTAAGAACCTGCATACCTTTTCTGTCCCCTGCCCCAGCTGCCTCCCGACAGGCAAGTCACCCATTCATGAAGCAGCAGCTCACCCCGCACCACCCCAGCAGGGAGCCACTCTCCATGACCCCGCGCACACTCATCTCTCCATCTGTGGCCCACCTCGTCTCCCGGCGTCTCTCCTATCACTCGCTGATCTCACCATCTGGCTTTGAAACACCCTCCGCGGAGTGGCAGGGCCCACATCCTTTCCTGTAACACGGCAGAGATCGCTGTGATGACTCCGAGCAAGAAAACGCAGAGGGAGTCTGAAGGAACACAATGTGGAACCTGAGGGTGCGGCCAACACCGCACACGCCCGACTGTAAATACTAAAGGAATCTAAGTCCTTGATGCTATTATGTGAACTGCTGGATCAAGCCACACCTGACGCTTTTAACCTCTAGTCTTTTCTGTCAAACCAGTCAATAAATTGTCTTTTTGCTTTCAGATAATTCATGTCCCTGTTTGCTTTAAAAATGTTTCTCCCTTCTTTTAGGCTGTCAATCAAAATTACCTCTGCTATAAGGCCTGCCTGATTCCTCCACAGATTTTACTGCTATTGTTTTTCTGGGAGCCTCAATGCATCCTAACATTAAAACTTCCTCTTGCCTTGAAATATCTGTAACTTATGTACTCACCACACTTGGAGATATCTGAGAGCAAGTTTTGCACCTCTTGATCTTTGTTATCAACAAAGAAATAAACAAAACCTAGTCTTACACGTGAGATGTTTATAAACCTCTGTTAAGAAGTAAATATTTACAGGATGAGTGCCTGCCAACTGACAAATTCTAGTTAATAATTGTGCTCATTGACAGTGATACATCAACTCGACTTCAGCAAGAATCACTTAGCAGATTAGTGATGTCCTGGGTGACTGTGGATGACAATGTGAAGCAAGAAAACAGGGAAAGACCCACCTTGGACACAGGGGGCACCAACCCATAAGCTTACAGCCTGCATGGAATAAAGGGGATGAGAAAGAAGTGTTTCCGTTCTGGAGGAGCCACAGTCCCCATCACTGCCCCTGGACACTGGCTTCTGATTTCCTCAGTCTTCCAATGTAAACTTGCACCCGTGACCCCCCAGGGAGCACCCAGGCCACCGTCCTTTGACAGGTGCCCCACCCCTGATCCCTCTCCCTCCGCAGCTTCCAGCTCCTCGGGCTGGGCAGCTAAGTTTAGCTCCCCAGAATACAGATGGCCACTGTGGAGTCCACCACTTCTGATCCCAGGGCAGCCCTTAGGGGCTCTGCTGTCTCTGATCCTGTGAGCCCACCTAATGAAGCCCCTTGCATCAGCATGCATGAATTTGCTGTGGATTTGTTCCTCTAGAGAACCCCAGCTACTACAACAACAACGACGACAACAATAATAATAACAACAGCAATTGAACTAGAAGTCAGCATGTCTTCATCACTTTCCTCATCACGGGGGACACAGCACCTGACACCCAGAACTTTCAGGTTTATTTTGGCTCATGCTTTCAGCCCACTGTTGGCCAGCTCCAAGGCAGGAAGTTAGGGTGGAAGGGATGTGAGTCACAGCAGTCAGAGAGCAGACGGTGAGCACAGGCGCCCGGGGAGTGATACCCCCTTCCAAGTTATGCCCACAGTGAGCCACCTCTTCCAACTGGACTCTGCCCCCCATGGCATGTGCAGCAGTGGGTTCATCAATGGAGTATCCCACTGTCGAGGAGGGTGTCTTTCAAAGCCCCACCTCTGAGCACATGAGGCATGGGGGGCATTCCAGATCTAAACCTTAACAGTACTTACATCCAGTGTCTTATTTAACCCCCACCACAGTCCCATGAACCGTGACCACTGTTGTCTCCTCTTCTTTTAAGGATGAAACATGGGGTCACAGTGATTAAAGGAAGCAGAGGCCCACGACATGCAAATGGCAGTGCCTAAGATTTTCTTGCTCTAAAAATTCTATTTCCTCTCAATGTTTCAACTCCCACCTCCTCCCTGATAAGAAGGTGTCAATTAACTTGGCGATTCTGGCACCACTGAGGTTACCATAGCAGCTTGGGTATGTGGGAACCTCCACCGGAAACTCCTCAAGGCTAAGTGCAACAAAATCCTCAAGAAGGATCACTGACCGGCTCAAAGCCAAGCCGATGCCCAGCTCCAGGTCAAGTCAACACTTTATTCTCAAGTTGGCATCCCAGGAGGACAAGAGCAACTGCAGGGCTGGTTTTACAGCTGCCTGAGCTAGCTGAGCTCCCCGCAAGTGCACCTCAGTCTCCCCAGGTGTTGAGTCACACGGTTTCTCTTCCTCCGGGCCCCCTACCTGGCAGGCCCCAGGTGACAGTTTTTCTTCTAAAGTTAGAATTTGAACTCAAAGGAGTAGTCTCCACATGGGCAGGGGGTAGGCGCGGGGGAGGACGGGAACGCAACTACCTCCCACCACTTGGCACACTGAGGGGTCCCAAAGAGCAGTGCGCGGCGTGGCTTTGCTCCAGGAAAAGTCAAGCCCAGGATTACAGCGAGTGATCGTTTCACCAGCCAGCGGTCACCTGGCACTCAAGATGTGCAGAACACTTCGGTGTTGTGGGCATAAGAGAGAAGGAGTCGTGGGAGCTGACGGAGACCAGTGAGCAAGTATGAGGTGTGTGTGTAGCGGGTGTGGGGGTCAGGGAGACAGTGCGCTGCAGACACGGTTACACAGAGACGGGCAGGGAGGAGACAGACAGCACAGCGGATGGAACGTGCCCCGGTAAGTCTCAGTGTGGCCCATGGGCCACCTGAACCAAACTCAAAAACACCCCAGGTGTAGACGCCACTCTCATGCATAAGAAAGAGCTCTGGGACAATTTGTATTTTATAGGCCACCCCAGTGACGCCTCTTCACCTAGTCAGGCAACACCTGGAATTCTCCAGGGATACCGTCCGAGACCTTTGTAGATCCACATAACCATAATGCAAGAAATTCGGTCACCCCGGGGCTTTCTCGCCTGTCACCCCATATTTCTGTCACCCTGTAAGACAGATTTTTCCAAATTTTACTCCTTTTGTCTCTGGCTTAGAGGGAAATTTCTACAATGAGTTTGGTTTTGTTTCCTTTTGTTCTTTAATCACATCATTAAAAGCTACCACATGTACAGCACAACCAGTTGAACCCCAGACTCCCATGGGGTCGCGGCTGCCTCCCTGAGCTAATCCCTCACCCGCCAGCTTGGAGGCACGCTTGGGGCAAGCTCACACCTCGGCAGAACTCCAAGCTGAAACACATGATCACTATTTGGTCAGGCGGACAAGGCTGTACTTAGAACAACTCACACTAAACTGGGAGCAAGGTCCACAGGGGTTAGAAACTTCCAGACAATCGCCAGCAGGCCTGAGTCTGCCCTGCATCAAGCAGCAGGGGGTGCAGCCCAAATAAGGCTCTGCTGAGGCACTGGACACCACAACGGCACAAACCAGCCCAGAGGAGCCCTGACTCCTGCTGAGGGGATGTCCTGTGGGGCACGGTGGACTCATCTCCCCTGACAGCCCATGCACTCCCTGTGTGCTAAGGAGGGCGGTGCTCTCAGGACCCCCAGCCTCTCAGACTTGTCCACAGGCAGGAGGGAGCAGGAGAGGGCCGCCAGTGCTACCCCACTGCGCCCCAAACACCTGCATCAGGACTGGTCCATGCTGCCCACTGAATGAATGCAGGCGCAACGCAACAAGTGGTAAGTACTATTAAAGGAAAAGAAAGACCCTAGAAACTCAATGTATAGCAGTTAATTTTTAAAATTCAAGTCATGGACATTCACTTGCCCCTGGCTTGGATTTCAGCAGCACCACTTGCTTTGTCCCCTTGTGTCAGTGACCGGACCCTCCCACGCCCTCCTCCCACCTCTGTAAACAGGCACACCCGCCTCACTGGCCTCCAAGAGGATCAAAGCGGAAAACACTGTACATCAAGAACACTGCATGGAACACTCAGGAAGCAAATGGGAAATGTTAGCTGTCAGAATAAACTCCAGAGCCGGGCGTGGTGGTGCGCACCTTTAATCACAGCATTCGGGAGGCTGAGGTAGGAGGAGCGTTGTGAGTTCGAGGCTGGCTTGGGCTACAACGTGAGCACAAGGCTGGCCTGAGCAACATAGTGCGACCCTGCCTCAAAAAACTAGGGCTGGGAGTTTGGCTCAGTGACTTAAGTGCCTGTCTGGCAAGTGTGAGATTGTGAGTTTGATCTCCAGTGCGCAAAAAAAAATAAAATTAAATAAAATAAACTCCAGCAGTCTCCATTTCTATTAAAGGGCAGAAAGAACAGTGGAACAGAGAGGGGAGGTAGAAAGTAGGTGAGATTCCCTCAGACAGCTCTCACTTGGCTTCCAAATGGTCCTCCCAGCCAGAGGCTTATCCCCAACACCCAGCTCCGGAAACAGGTTCGGAGAGGCTAAGAAACTTTCACAGGTCACACAGCAGCAGAGTCCAAAGCGCTTGCTCTTTGTCTATCATAAGGTGGATTTTAAGCCACCAATGGATCTGGAGGGTCCACAGTACCAAAGCCAGTCCCTGAAGAGTTAGCAATACACTAACCCCACAAATGTTCCCCTCTGGGCTGCACCTGTGATAGCTGCTGTTTGTTTAGTGTGAAAATATGCTATGGGCTGAGGGACAGACACAAGAAAAACAACTAGCGAGACAGTTTGGTTCCCAGTTTGTGCTTACTGGAAAGAACAGTCATTTGCTAGAGGAAGGCCCTAAGCCAAGCCTTCAGGCACCAGGGCTCCAGAAAGGTGTCAGGAAGGAGGGGACAGGCAGTGGGCACAGGCAGCAAAATGCAAACAGAATCAACACTGGGATAATGCCCAGGGACTCACCTTTGTCAGATAAAAGAAAAGCAAATTAATTCATTTCTGAAACGCCAGAATACCATTTGACCAGTGAAAGTCAATTAGGAAGTTAGGAAATGTGAGAATATTATACGGAAGCAGGTGCCCTCCCCCTCCTAACCTCCCAGAGTTGCCCTCCGCCGGCCCAGGTCTGCCAGGGAGCGCACCGGCAGAATAACAAAGCTACTTATGCTTGTTGACCTGCTAATTTCATCCTGGATAATATACTCTTACATCCCATGGAAATCACTCAAAAGTAAAAAATGAAATAAAGCTATTTGTACGGCAATGTTTATAACAGTGCTATCCCTCTCCAAAAAAAAAATTGCAATTAAACATCCTGAATGCCCAAGAGCAGGAAATAGTCAAGCAACTAAGAGCATATTCTACGATGGATCCCACACTGTTACTACAAATTGAAAACTGAGTTTACATGGTGTGGGGAACCATCTGGAGGACTCTCCTTGAAGGAAGAGCAACCATCTCCATTTTGGATAAACTTGGCCGTCTCCACATACTGATATGTACAGAGCTGGCTGGGTTATTTCTTTGTCCCTTCAATTGGCTTTAAGCAGTGTAAACTGGGCTGGCTGAGGAGCTGACGTGTAATCTGTGAAGCAAAGCGACAGATCAGTGTTACCCCACCCAGTGACTCCCCAAATACATGGTTGAGCCCAGTGATATGGACAGCCGTGCTCCACGCTGTCTGTCGGCTGGCACAGAGCCTTGAGAAAGAGGCTATGACTTCTCATGGCTAAATGGATGTACATCAGAGCTGGAGCACTGACCCTAAATTATTAAGATACTACCTCAGTAGTTATGCAGATTGCTCTCTCCACATTTCTTGCCCTCTGCATATCGCAGAAGTGATCTCAAACCTCCTACCTAGCCCAGCTCATGGTAGTCATGGTAATCACGTATTTCCTGCCGCTCTCACTGTCAATCATCCTCGAGCCACTCCCCTCATGGAGAATTAATAAGACCCAGGTTGGGTTCTGGGTGTGGCCTTTGCTCTGGTGAACACCATCTTGACTGGACTTAGGACCCCTTGGCTCCCCATAACTGTATATATGTCTTAGTGTCTTTATTCTTGCCTTGAGTTACATTGCAAGTGGAAGATTGAAATTAATGCACTAGAATTCCAGTAACTTCTCCATGGGATTACAAATATAAACCTTCCTGGACCATAATGAGAATAGGAAAGGGATCTCTATACATGGTGTATACTGATTCAGGGGAAGATGTCTAAACATACTTAAAACAAAAAGTGTGTTCATTCTTACAGCTATATATAAAAACCTACTAATACACTGACATTTGGTACTAACGTGATTATATCCTATAAAGTTAAATGCATAATAAAAATTGCTTTTGTTTCCTACACTGACTTAGCTTGAGGTCTACATTAAAAAAAAGTGCAACTGTAGAAATGCAAATATGTAAGCGATAATCAGGAGAATAATATTTTAAACAAGGACTAGGAGTATGGTGAATAAATCTTTCCTCATCTGTATTTCAGTGTGTCTGGGGATGATCCATCCCAGGGTCCCATGGCTGACCTGCACATCACTCTTCTTGGCTGCAGAGTCACTGAAGGGCTGGGGCTTAGTGAGCAGCTCAGGGACAGCCGCACTCCAGTGACCTTAGTGTTGTGTGTCTGTCCTCCTCCTTCACAGCACCCTTCCTGGGAATGGGACCTGTGTCTTCGCCCTCCTTCCCATCCCACCACAGAGAGCATCTCTGAAGTCCTCAGAGACGGAGCTCACTTTGGATCTCATGACAAAGAGAAAAGGAAGGATCAGGATGGTCAACCACATTTGCAAGATGTGATAAGGCTGGGACACTTACACATAGGTGCCATGGCACAAGTAATTCATTTGCTGTACTTTGGGAATAGGTCTTGAAATAAATAAAATGCTCTCCATATCCAACTAATTAATAAGTGGCATTGAGTGTGCCTTGTTAATGCAAAGGTAAGTTAGGCTTAGTTCTGTCCCACCTCAATTATTTCATCCTTGGTGAGTCAGATACGAAAACACATACGAGCCACAGAATGAGAATAGGAGTGCGCAAGAGGTGCTGCTCACGAGGGAAGTTGGCTATCAAGTCAGGCTTCCAGGAGAACCAAGTGACAGCGGACAAAGAAGGGTCTGTGACAGACAGAAGGGCTGGTGGAGGGACGGAGCAGAATTCAGGCCAAGCAGACATCTACAGAGGCACAGAAACAGGATATCGGAAAAGGCAAGGAGAGCTGAGTTGCTGGGCTCACATTCAAAGAATCTGCACTTGGGTCAGCATTAAAACTGACTTTACAAGAGGGTCTAGCTCGATGCTGTTGGAAAGTGTGTGCCACTGGAATGGGAAGGGAGGAGAGAAAGATAAGCAAAGAGAAACACAGAGGAGGCTAGCAAGACACACTTCAGGGAGGGAGCGAGGGCTCGGAAGGCAGGACACTGAACGCTCTCCAACAGCAAGGCGAAGCTGGCTTCATCCCCACCCCACCCCCTCATTTGTGACTCAGATCCCCACCTTCCCACTGAAGGGCCTGACTAGTTCCCTGGATGCTCTTCAGCCGAGAAACATTCTAGTGGAATCTGTGGGTGATGAAGAGAGAAGAGAACATCTACCAGTTCCTACGGGCTAAGTCACTTGGCCATAAGGTGAAAAATTATGCTTCCCCCAATTACTCATAGAAACGAAAAAAGGAGAAATGAGACTCCTTCTAAGTGTACTTCATCAGTGAGAATGTCTTTTCCTACCTGGAAAAAAAGCCTTTAGAATTTCCAAGGTGATCATAGCCATGACAGAAGTAAAGTATCTCACACACACACACACATACATGCATATGCACACACATACACACATACACACACACGGCAAACCCATGAAAACTCTGCTGCCCTGGTGACTACTTTTGCCCAGTGGCAGAGATGGATCGTGCTTCCTCGCAGTGATTCTTGCCAAACTCCAGAGCATCTTCTCTGGAATCTTCTTGTGCGGAACCATCAGCCCCACCCAATCCGAGACAAGGGGCTCAGAGCTCCTGAGGGACCAAGGGACCCAGCTCTGAAGAGACAGGCGCTGCCTGCTGAGGACATAAGACATGCACATGCCCAGTCATGTTGGAACCAGAATCAGCTAGTAAAGTTGCAGAAATGGATGAACTGGGGTCAGTCATTCCTTAAATATCCCTTAAGCCCCTTCACTCTGTTGCTGAGCCAGGTACAATATGCGTTTTATTATGGATTAGCAGTATTTACTAGTACATAAAACGGGCTGTCCCTGGCATCACACAATACAAAAGCTAGTATTAAGGAGTGAGACTTACAAGCTAAACAAAGAAAGGAATACATATCCCTAACTGCAATGAAGTTCCCCGAATTGGAAACAATAATGTGGGGGTGTTGTTCACACAGGGAGGTCACGAACATCCTTCCTCAGTGGTAATGGGGAAGACGAGGAGGAAAGTGATCAGATTCACAAGGAACAGCAGCCATGATGGCCCTGAAGCTAGAGAGTGCTTGGCACATTTCAGAAAGCCAAGGACAGCCAGGGAGGCTGCAGCGCGGCAGACAAAAGTGCAGTGAAGCAGGAGGGGCTTTGCAGGCCACAGGGAAGGAGGCTGAGATTATTGGGAAGCTGAAGACCAAGGCCCTATACTGTGGAGTTTAAAACTGGTGGCAAATCACAGTGCTACAGAGAAGAAAGAGATGTATTTAGTTTAGATGCCATGAATTCACACACCAACAACCTACCCAGAGCACCCTCATGCACCAGAAGTAGGGGCTGAACTGGTCATGCATCCTCCAAGTACTCCTCAATTTATCCTCTGGCAGCTTCTCTGAGTTCCTCTGGTTTCACTTTCATAAGCTGGGATTCCTAGGGCTGCAAAGCATCCTGACATCTGAACCAGCCCCTGCCCCCAGCCACTCAGGCCTGTGCTCCACTGGTCCATCGTGAGAGCACAATCTGCTTCAGACATGAAGGCGTCCAGTGGAGGCTGAGGCTTCTAGGTCAAAGTCTTTCCTGCTCTCGTGCACCAGTGCCACTGCCTAATTCACTGGAATATTGCAATATGGTGCATTGTTGCTATTTAAGAAAACAAAGCTTTTTATTTTGGGAATTGAACGTTGGGAGTAGAAATGGAAAATGGAAAGGAAATAATATTTGAATAGAAAAGGTTTTGTTGATGTGCTTTGTTTTAACTAAAATAATACAACAAAATCTGAGTCAGAGTTTTTTTACAATATTAAAGAGTTTTTCAACAAACAAAAGTGTGCAGTAACTAGGAACAGGTGTCACCACGCTGGAAGTGATTATCGGGCCTAGATGGGCCTGCTTCTTTACTGAGGCAGTCTGGATATGCGATCAGTGGGACCAGGACATGGCTCCAAGGGGCAGGGAAGCCTCCAGCTACCATTCATCTAACTGTTCCAGGATGCTACAGCTAGCTTAATCTTTCCTTATGCACACCTCTTAGCAGATCACTCTTTTGTTCTCCAAAGATCAATCACTCCCTGCCCACTAACTATAGCCCATAGCCCTGAGTTGAGAAAGTAAGACTCTCATATGGGGTTGATCCTGTTTCCTCCCCCAAGGCCTCAGGTAATCTGGACGGGGCTGAGTCTGGCGTTCATGATTGGGTTGTTGTCTGGCACTGGGATTGGTGATGTGAGTGCTGCATTCGCCCAGGGTAGAACCAACTTACAGTGTAAGGGCAGGAGGAAGGCGTGTCTTTCTCTCTCTAGATGGTTCACACCTTGCTGTTTGGGGCCGCCATGAATGGCCGCCCCACCACACCACGCTGCCTTGGAACCAACTAAGTATGGACTGAAACCTCTGAGAACTGTAAGAAATAGACCTTTCCTTCCGTAATTTTGTGCGTTAGGTATTCTGTCTCAGCAATGAGTGAGAAGTAACCAAGACAACTCTGAAATCTGACTTCCACCCACATCTTTCCTATACTACTCCTCTAAGTGAACTTCTGATCTCCTACTACCCCCCCTGCTCAAAGCGTCTCCTGTGAGATATCACCCTTCAATTACCCCAGTTCTAGTCCCATCATACAATGCTTACCCTGAATCCTAGACCCCCTCAAGGGATTCTGTAGCCACGAGAGAGAGCACAGATCTTGGGGGGATCCATGACTCTGCCACTTTTGAGCTGCATGGCCTCTACAAGCCTCAGTTTCCTCCTGTGTAAAAAAAAAAAAAACAAAGCCCCAGTTTTTCCCAGGGAATTGTGGGAGTCAGTGAGAAAAAAAGCTGCTTTCTTTCATGTCCTGTGTCAAACACCCTCTATTCTCAGAAGTTAGTGTGACCTCCCAGGCCTTTCACATGTGCAATTTACAGCAATTATCACGTCAGTGGTTTCCGTTTGCAGCTCTGAGTCCCCCGATGCTGGGATTTCTCTGAGAGCAAGCACTCTGGCTTTTCCTCTTTGTAATCCAAGAAAACGAAGCAATGAGTAAACGGGCCAAGTACCAGACTCACCTCCTGCCACACAAAATAGGCCAGCAAATACTCTTCCCTGCCTCTATGGTTATTTTAATAGATTGCCCAGTACTGCAATTATTGTGCTCACATTTTATCTCTTCCCCTGGATTTTAAGTTTCTTGAGACTACAGATTTATCATAAGTCATTCTTAAAATTTTATTTTGTTAAATTTACATGCAGTAAAATTCACCCTTGCTGGTGTATGGTTCTCTGAGTTTCAACAAATGCTTAAAGCTGGGTAGCTCTCTGCTGAGACATTTTTATTCTTCCTGTGGTACTTGACCATTCTACAAATGTTTACTAAGAAATACTTTAAATCCACTGCCCAGCATTTGCAGTTCTAAGGTAATACCCAAAGGAAAGAATCAGAAGCTCACAATAACCTCAGTCATTCCAGGAAGGTCACGGAACAGCACATGGAATAGCAAACTATGAGGGGCAACGCAAGTGCCCAACAGGAGAGGAACTGTTAGTGCAACTGTGGTATGTCAACGTGAGGAGATCAAAATCACATTTTCATATTCTTATTTAATAATATCGACTATAATATTAACTACAGAATATGAGAATACTCTAGAATATTCTAGAATATTCAAGTTGTCTCCTAGTGTACAAATGTAGAATATTAACTGTAAATACAACCTATAAAACAATATAAATATTAAGTGTTTGAAAGGTATACATATATATCTGCATATAATATATAATGGCAACCCTAAATGGAAAATTTTTATGTAAGTATTACCCTAATTTTGCAAAACTAACATACATGTACATTAATAAAATGATCAGTGGATGATAGATCATTTCTACTTTCTTCATTATGTTTTCAGATTTTCTAACTACTCACAGTAGATATTTCTTTTATAATCATAAAGCATGTTTTAAAAATAAAGTTGAAAGTCTTTCATTCCTGCTTTAAAAATCTCATAACCTTTACTTCATCTCTAGATGATTCAGTGGTGGCTAAATTTTGACGTTCAAAATGTGGCATATGGCTCCGTTTAAAAGAGAACGTGCTCTCTGTCGGAAGCGTGCTCAGAAATAAGCCATCCCACTGGAGGATGACACACTCCCCACAAACCTTCAGGAAGCAGCCCCAACCCAGGGGGCTGAGGCTTCAGCATGGTCAGGTTGGGAGGACCTCAGACAAAGGATGCCGAGAGCGGTACAGGCCTGAAGAGCGACTGTGCCTTCACCACTAATAGGCCCCATGACTTTCCTTAACCTCAAGCACAGGACTAAATGCTATTCATTTCTGCATCCCATAGCAACTAGCAGAGGAGAGCCACACAGCAGACAAGCCCGTGACACTTGCTAGGTGAGGAAGGGTAGGCGGGACACTAGCAATGGCTGGGACTTGGCAAAGTCCCCCCTCACCTGGAGCACAGGTGTGGCCAACAGCAGCAACAGTCCCAGCTGTCACACCTTCCTGTACCTGCATTCATTTCCTACTGTGCCTTGCAGCTACACACATCAAGAGTCACAGCCTCAGAACCCAGGCCAGCTTCTGCCTGCCCTGCCTGGAGAAGACAGCAGATGCCAAGGTGGACCAGGGCTGCACCTAGGCCTCCAGAGGCAACGCAAGCTTCCACTCCATCTTTTGGGCCCCACCAGCTGCAAGAGAACAAACCTGGGTTGGTCTGCTAGAGGTTGAGCCTCTAGCCCAGGGCACCAGCACCCAGCTGAGATGCAGTCTGACCCAAGAGCAGAGCCACCTGTGTGACAGTGCAGAGCCACGGGGACAATGGGAGCCCAGCATGGGCCCAGCTCAGCCCCACCCCATTACTGTTATTTACGTCGCTAAGTCTTACACGCTAAATGGCAAATGGGCCCTTATTTCTACTTTTATACCTCTATTTGTATTTCTTAATTTTAAACTGAACTAATGTTATCCCTCCCAAAATGTAAAGGGTTCTGCTTTCCCTAGACTCCCCCTTCCCACTGCATAAGAAGCTAGAAAGTATCCTCAAATCCTTCTTCATCTTCGTCCTTATACTGCGCTTCTGTAGCTAATCCACTGTCAATTCCTGTTGATTGTTTCACCTAAGTGTGTTTCAAACTCCTTTCCTTTCTCTTTCACCAGCATGCCTTCAAGTTACCATCAGCGCGTTGCTGCTGTAGGATCCTTGACTAGTTTCTTAACTTCTCTGAGCTATTTCCTTCACTATAAAATGGTGCAAATGCTGGCATCTGCTTCATAATGAGACTGCACATCCAAAATGCTCAATGGCACTCAGCTACAGAGTAAGTCCTGGAGAAAAGTCAATCAAGCTTCCTGAATAAGATGGCACAGAGAGATCCCGTAGGATGGGCCTCCGTCTACTCTCCCACCAGGAGTCCCCAACATCTCACTCACTCAGGAACAGCAATGAACCACCTTCACCCAAGGTCCCATCCTCTCTCTTGACTCTAGGCCTTTACACATGCTTTTGCCTTCCTCTGCAGTGCCCTTCCACCCAGGCATTACGGGTGAACTCCTCACCACCTGTTACACCCCAAGTCCTATTTTCACTTCCATTCCTTCACCATTACTGTGCCGATGGCCCCTACACAGAGTCCACCACTGTGTTGAGGGGCATCTCTGCATTCTGCTGCATTGCACATTGTCATATTTATTTACATCCACCTCTGTTTTACTATTAACTCGATGAAGCAGAGGCCACGCCTTCGCATCCCCGTGCCCTAGAATACTGCCTGACACACAGGATCTGCTAAATAAGTGGTTAGTGGATGGCTGAACACGTGAATTAAGATCTATGCCTGTCCACTACCAACTCAAAAAGGTGGGAATATGTTCTAAATCAATAGCACCAACTTCCTCTGCTTCAGAAGTCTCCTTCCTTGGTGCCAGAGTGACTAACATTCATTGGTAGAATATTTGCTGTCTCTCTCCTGCCCAGGTTTCAAATTCCAGGGCAAAGCCCAGCGCTGATCTCCCCACCAGGGCATCCCACAGCTTCTACAAATGCCTTCCCTGGATTCTCCCTGAGCAGAGCCTTAGCTATATTGTTTACCACTGTGAGCACCATAATATATGTTTAAAATATGCTGTAAAGGTCAGACAACTGAGCCGTACCCTTCCTGAGAATCCATTTCACACCATGGCAGAGTCAGCCTCCCAGAACTCATTCCCGCCCAGATTTAAAGGTAAATTATGAAGCCTTTCTTCTGGTGTGAGGACGACCCCATCATGCATCAGATTCTATGGAATAATAGCTATAAATCCAGGCGTTACAGGCTGGGAGAATAGCAAATGCTGGAAGCTGCAGCATGATATTAACTTCTGAGTCATCACCTCATATTCAGAAAGTCAAGCCATAAACATCAGCCTCATGTTTCAAAAAAAAATTTTAAAAAATAAGGAGGAAAGAGATGGGGAAGGCACTTGACCAATAGAAGCAGATTCCCCACCACCGTGAGCCCAAGATGTCCCCAAGTGCAGGGTCCTTAAGACTCAGAAGCCCCTTCCTCTCATCTTCCAGTCTCCTCCAACTTAGCAGCCTCCTTTACCCCTGCCCTGGCACCTTCCGTTTACTTGTCTTAAATCGAGGGACTCAGATAATTTGATTTATTTCACATTTCACAGAAAAGTTAAAAAAAATGTGGACAAAAATATTCATCCAAAAACATTCATAACTTCTTTCCCAACACCTTTGTCCTGTGGGTCTTATAAGGCAGACCAAGGTTGTCAGTAGGGAGAGAAGCAGGGCATCTGAGACAGGGCTAAGAAAAAAAGACTGAGATTCACTCAAGAAAGATGGGACGTAGGGAGAAAAGGGTAACTGGAGGAGGGACATAAGAATTGCACAAAGAGAAAGTGTTGTGTGAGGGTAAAGGAAGGGTTTGAAGAGGTGAACCCTGAGGCTGTGAACTGAATAAAGACATAAGAAGGCTGCGAAATGACCGGCACTGAGGGCCGACATAGAGGAAGGGAACGTGGAATGGGCACCGTGGTTATTAATTACACTACGTCACTTCCGCCCTGTCTGTCCCCATGTTCTATGCTCCAGGTGAAAGTGGTGGAGACTGGTTATCAATCCCAAGGTCTTCTAGAATCCTACCACAACCACTCAGAAATCCTCCATCTCTCCTACCACCTCCCTAGAGAAGCATCAGCTCCTCAGGGTGATTCTTTAGTTTCCCTCCCTAGTTTCATGAAATGGACTCAACTCCCTTTTCTCTTTCCAACCAAACTTTATTTTAAATGCCTCCCATCCTTCCACCCAAAACTACTCTTAAACAACACATGAAAACGCAGGATTTCCGGACTAGTCCTTGCATTTTCCATTTTCACACCTTTGCTCAAATTTCTTGGTGAGCCCTGGATGTCTTCCAGTTTCCCTCTCACAAATTCAGCCAAGATACATGACAAGACACCTTTTCCACGAAGCCTTCCTCAGATGCTCCACCAGGAATTACTCCAGCCTGCACTCCGTACTCCCAGGACAACTCATCTCGGTAGCTCCTATAACCCTAATCATATTCTGCTAGTTCTTTGTGTACGTCTCTTTACTCCTACTCAAGTTAGGGCTGCGGCTGATGAATGGAAGACTCACACTACACAGGTGTTCATTAGACAGGCTGAGGGCATGGGTAGCTAAATCACTCTGTGTGATGCCTCAGACTTCACTACGAGTGGCACACCTGATTTGTCGTTCTCCACGTATCTACTTTCCTGAACCTCACCTGTATGTCAGTTTTCCCATTACTGGGACAAAATACCCAACAGGACCATTGAAAGGAGGAGAGGTTTCATTTGGCTCACTGTTGAGGATTCAGTCCATGACTGGCTGGCTCCGAGACAGACATGGCATGGTAGAAGGGCACGATGGAAAAGACGAGACAGAGACAAGACTACCTGCTCCCAGGCCATGCGCCAGTGACCCACCTCCAATGAGGGTTCAACTTCTAAGGACATATTCAGTGATAAAGTCATCAATGGATCAATCCATGGGTGAGTATAGTGTCCCACTGACACAATCACCTTTGAAAACTCCCACCTCTGAATACATGAGTCCTTTGGAAGACACTTTAAATCTAAGCTATACCGCCACTTGCTTGAATGAATGAGCAAACTTATACACTAATGCACTGACGAAATTCGGGGTATCCAGGGTGGATCTTTTCCTAAGGCACTCAGGAAGCTTGTATCTACCAGCAAGTCCATTCTAGTCTTTCCAGTAGATATCAGATAGTTTGGTCAAAGTCATATGATTCGGCATCTCCTCTGGTTCCTGAACAGTACACAGTCTATAAATCTTATCCTATCCCTGCCAGGAGCTCTACTGATTTCTACAGACTGAATGTCAGCTTTTCCAATGAAGGCATTAGGTTCCCACTTCCAGAATACAGCTCCTACGATGGAGGGACTACACTATGCTTCTCCCGAAGGACCTCCTGCAGGCTCGGTACCAATGGCGGTCACTTCATCTAGAGGAATTCCCCTCTGCCGGTGTAACACATACAACTCTGCCCACCTTACCCTGCCCCAGGGCTACTGTGAAGAGCATATGAAATAATGGAAGTGAGACCACCTTCCCAAATATTAGGAGTGAAAAGGAAGAAGGAAACTAGCATTTACCTCAGGCCCGCCCTGTAACAAAGAGGCTTTCAATGGCCTCTTTCTGCCTCGCTGCAATCCGTACAGCCAAGAGTTTACATGAAGGTGACAGAGGAACTGAGTTCAAATCCTAACTCTTCACTTTGGTTGTTGTGCGGCCTTGGACCAGCGTCCTTAAACTCTAATGAACATCTGTCTCCCCATATTTAAAATTCATGTTTAAAAGTGCTCCTCTCTGGGTGCTCGTCAGTACCAAACACTCTAAGTACCCAATGTGAAACTCTGTAGAAATAATAAAGCCCTAAGCAATGTCACCGTGTTATTAAAAAACAACAACCCTTTGTGCCAACAAGGTAATTAGATAATGGAAGGCTAATGGGTGATGTGTATCCATCAACCAGGGGTGGTAAAGAAGGACACAACCACTCTTCCCCAGCTCAAACCTTTGGGAGGGTGCTGAACATGTTTTGGACAATAATAAGTGCTGCCATTGAGGGAGCTCTTGAGCGCTGGAGGAGGCAGAAGACCCTTCCACTGGAAGGCTGGAGGGAAAGCAATTCTGCCTTTCACAAGAACCCAGAAGCAAAATCAGCATCACTCACCTGTGGCAAGAGTTTCAGTGAGTAAACAGCCTGGAGTCTTGCACAGAAATATTAAAAACTTCCCCAAGAAACAGCAGCCAATCCAGCAAGAGGATGGATAAAGCAGAAGGGAAAACGTGTTGCTGACATGTAACAGAGAGGATTACAGGACATGCTTACAGCAGAGGCTTTTCAAAACGTGTTAGTCTAGCAAATCTGCCTTTAAAGGAAAGTTACATGGGAGCCCAACGCAAAAACACAGATCAAAGGAAAGTGCGCAGCTGTGGGGAGACCTGCAGCCCCGCTGTCCAGTCGTAAGGCCTCTCGGTCCCGTACAGACAGCTCCTGATAGGAACGCGAGGGATCCCGGGAGACCTGGCGGCAGAATGAGGAGCCGCAGGATGCTCGAAAGAGACTTCTAGCTCTTCTTCCCCTTTCTTCCTTTTACAAATAGAGCCCCTCCTGCCAAAATCCAGTCTGCGTCTGCCAGAGCTGTATATCCAACCCTCCGCTGTCTCTAGAAGTCTCTGTGGGACTAAGTTCTGTTGCCCGCAGTGGGAACTGGGTGGAAGTGCTATGTGGGATTTCTGAGCCGCTTCCTTAAAGAGAAATCCACGATCTCTCTCTCTCACCACTAACACGACCCCGTCAGTGCAAACTTCAGCCACGTAGACGGGAGAGACGGGGACGCAGCGGCGCAAGGAGAGGGAAGGAGCCCGGGTCTCGGAAGGACCTTGAAGGGCATCATGGTTTAGATCTAAAACGCCCCCCAAGCCTCGGGTCTCACAGGTGGGGTTTTAAGAAAGTGATCGGATTATGGGGACTTACGGTTGACTTGCTACTAGGAGGCAGGGTCTGGTCATAAGAAGTGGGTTACTGAAGACATGGCCTGGAAGAGTTTATGTCTTACTTTCTCATCGCTGAGACAAAATACTTGACCCTTGCAGGTTTAAGGAGGAAAGGTTTATTTTAGCTCACAAGTTTGTAGAGGTTTCATTCCATACTCAGCTGACTCCAAGACAGGGCAGCTTGGCAGAAGGGCATGAAAGAGGAGTGTTGCTCACGGCGTGGCAGGCAGAAAGCAGTGCCATATACATATATATATATATATATATACACATATGATATATGCACACATGTGAGATACATACACATCTGTGAGATATATAGTTCTCCTCTTCCCGGCCACATCCCCAGTGACCCACCTCTTCCCATCAGACTTCACCTTTCAACATCACACCCAACTATAATCCACCAGTGGGCCAATGCAGGGTCACATACCTGTGATACATCGTCTCCCAAAAGCCCCACCTATGAGCATCTGTGCCTTTCAGGGGACGTCTAGATACAAGCCATAACAGTTTATGCCTTTCCCAGCTCACCCATTGACTCTGCTTCCTGTCCACCATGCTGTGAGAAACTACTCCTCTGCTATGTTGCCCTAGCTTGGAGCCAGTCAATTATAGACTAAAACCTCTACAAAAAGCCTCTATAAACTGTGAGGCAAAATCAACCTTTCCTCCTTTAACTTGTGGGTGTTAGGTATTTTGTCCCAGTAACAAGAAAAGTGACTAAAACAATGCACAGGCCCACCCTGCCTCCCCGAAGCAGCTGCTATTCCTGACAAAGGAAAGAATGAAATCTCCATCATGCCCAAGTATCAGCTCTCTGGGTACCATAGTAACAGAAGCTTAGCCTTGCCCTAATCGGAGGTTGCATTAGCCACTGTCTCCCCACTAGGATAAAATACCTGACACCTACAACTTGAAGGAGAGGTTCATTTTGGCTCATGATTTCAAAGCATTTCGTCCATGGTCAGCTGACTTCAAGGCCAAAATAGCATAGGGAGGAGGAAAACTGCTCAGGCCATAATGGCCAAGAAGCAGAGAGGGAGGGGAAGATCTGGGAGAGAATACACACCCTTCCAGGTCACCCCCTCCCAGGAGCCCGCTCCTCTGATGAAACCTCACCTCCTGACAGCACATTCAGCTGTGAACTCATTAATGGATTAACCCACTGATGAGTAGAGTGTCCCTACGATCCGATCACCTTTGAAAAGCTCCATCTCTGAGCACACAAGACTTTCAGCAGAAATTTGTATATCTAAACTATAACAAGGTATGTAAAGGGGAGAAACAGACAAAGTAAAAGAAAAACTCAATTTGGTGCCTCCGACCCTATTCCGAGATCTTCTTCCCTCCACCCTACAAGCCTTGGTGCTGGGGACTGAACCCAGGGCAATGTGCAGGCTAAGTGTGAGTTCTACCACTGAGCTACATTCCCAGTCCCCAAGGTCTTCCATGAGCACATGACTCCCGGTCACAAGGACAAGAATAATGGTATCTTCAAACTTCAGATATCATTAACAGCTTTGAATGGTAACAGATTTTATTAATGCTTCACTTTTCAGAGGAAAGGATACCACAGATGCTCAGTAAGTCCCAATGAGACCCTTGGACTACACTATAGCAGTTCAGAGTCCCTTGTCTCTCTTGCTTTCACTCTTGCAGGCCAGGAATCACGATTTCATGGTCCTTCCCACTCTCCAATTCCCCCACACTGCTGCTACTCAGCTACTGCCAGGACAGGTCCATTACCTTCTGGAGAAAACTGCAGCTTAGTATGTCTTTCTTTAATGTCCAAATACATCTAACAGCTCAGACTGAAAAGTCTACCACAAATCTAATGACTAGTAAAAGACATTGAAAACTTGACTTTGTACAAAACCCATAAGGTTTTGTTTTTGTTACTGGTACTTTTCTGTGCTATTTTCTCACCTTGGATGTTCTGATTGTCTAATAAGTATGTGATCGCTAATGTAAGGATGCTTTAGATCCTCCACTCTCATCACCTGACTCTTTCACCCTTTCTTGGCTTTAGGGATCCAGAGTCTTGATGAAACCATTGTTAAATACTAGGGCATTACCGAAAATGGTGATGTTGAGTTGGATAAAAGAAATTTAATGCCTTAGACTATAAAAGTGATTCTAATCACTACATCTAATTATCAAGAAGAATGACTCACCAAAATATTTTAAATGCTTTAAAATATAATAAAGGGAAGAGAAAATCTCTGAACAATTGCTTAGTGAGCTGGAAAGGGGAAGTAGGTCTCAGAGAATACAATTCCCATTTTAACATCAAAGGAGCCAGGATCTTTCAAGATCATTGTAAGTTCTATTCTTATCAGTGTTTAAACCTAAGACCTTCAAAAGTGGTAGAAATGTCCAATTTCTTCATGAGATCTGAAGCTTGCCCTTGCCATATACTACAATGACATGGTAAGCTTTTACATATCTTGTGTACTCACATCAAGATCTTGGTGTTAGGATTAAATGCAGCCCTCAATGCTTATTTCTTCCTTTCAGGCTCTGCTTCATGTTTTGGCTTAGATGAAAGCCCTAAGACATAAAAATTATTTGCAACAGATTCCCTCCTTATCCTCAAAGATCACATTTGTACTGAACATTTGTTTATGATTCATTCATTCTCGGGCCACCGGGTCCCTCACAAGGTCCACAGACATAAGTGGCAGGTTGAATGTACAAGCCAGCTGGGCACAGAGCTGGCCCTCGGGCAGGGGCGATGTTTCTCACCCTTCAAAGCACACTGGCTGGTAGACTTACTTACTCTCATCCACTTACACATGCAATTCTAGTTGAAAAAGCTAAATAATTCTTCCAAGCTCATCAGTCACAAAATCTGTTCAGCTGCAGAGCGTGTCCACACCCCCAGATGGTCTCCCCCGAAGGGGATGAGAGGAAGGAGAATACTAACAAAAGGGATTGCGCCCTAACTAGTGGCCCAAACATCCACATGAAATGGGCCTCCTGATTCTCCCATTTTTATAGATAAAGAAGCCTGGACACAGAGAGTCAGATGTTCCTAAACTATGACAGTTTAGATCTAAAATTTCCCCCAAAATTCTCACATGCATCACGGGGAACTACACTTATCAGTGGGTTAATCGGAAGAGTCGGTTCCCTAGGGGCGCCACCTGAAAGGGTCTAGCTCCCTTCCCAGCTCCTCCTTTCTCTCTTTGATTCTGGCTGTCGTGGGGTGAACACCTTTTTCTCTGCCGCGCCCTCTGCCATCCTGTTTCTGCCTTGGAACCAGCCAACCATGGACTAAAGCTGTGAGCCAAAATAAATCTCTCCTCCTTTAAGTTTCAGGTGGCAGATAATGTGGCCAGCAAGAAGGAAGTGATTCAGGCACCAGGCCACGCCAACAATTGACAGAAATGAGATGGGAACCTGGAAGCGGCAGACCGCAGCTTCCCTCCACAATGATACTTCTCCTCAGGGCTAGAAGTAAAAGTTCTTGCATGACAAAACAGAAATAATATAGGGACTCATTTCTACTACTATGGTGAAAAGACAAGTTGGTCCTGGCTAGCTGAGTAATGGAACACATTGGAGAAGTAGCAATTTTTGGAATCAGTGACCTAAGAAGAGAATCAGACCAACTGTTAATGGGACCAGGGATGGAGAAGATGGGGATGGGAAGAAAATGTATTCGCTCAACATCTCGTCAGTAACTGAATCATCGAACCACCAGTTCCCAACCATTAGCGTGTTTAAGAATTCTTCGGAAGCATGAGACAGAGCCTGGGATAAGCCCCCAGCATTGCAATCGATCACTCAATCAATGTAATTTTTTAAAGAAGAGTCCACTGAAAATGTTTTTGAAAATACAAATTCCTGCCACACTTTTCACACCCACCTTCATTTGGATTCCTGAGGACTAGAGTTAAACCCTGAAAGCTGTTTTATCAAGTTATGGTTTAATAGATTTTTATTTTAGTGACTTTTAGGGTCATCATAAACGGAGTAGAAAATACAGATCATTCCCATACACCCCAACCCTACACAAGCACAGCCCCTTCACCACCGACATGGCCACAGCACCGGAGTGGTCCATCTGTTACCATCAGTGAACCTAGAGGGCCACCCCACCACACCAACATCCATACTTTCACTGGGGTACACCCTTGGTGTCGCACATCTTTTTTATCTACGATCATACAAAATAGTGTCACTGCCCTACAAATCCTCTTTGCTCCCTTTATTCATTCCCCTCTACTCCTTTTACTCCCCGCAGCCAGTGATCTCTTTGCTGTCTCCACAGCTTTGCCTTTTCAAGACTGTTTTATGTATGGACTCCTCTGGTGTGTGGCCTTTCCAGAATAGCTTCTTTTCCTTAGTTAAATGTGTTTAAGTTTTCTCCATATTTTTTCATATTCTGAGAGTTCACTTCTTGACAATGAATAATAATTTCCTTGCATGGATGTACCACAGTTTATTCACTCACCTCATGAAGAGAATCTTGATCTCTCCAAAGTTTTGGTAATTATGAATACAGTTGCTATAAACACTCATGTGGATTTTCGTATGAACATATGCCTTCAACTCACTTGGGTGGGTACCAAGGAATGTGATTGCAGGGTCACAGGAACAGAACATGCTCAGTTTTATAAGAAACTGCCAAAAGCTGTCTTTCGAAGTGGCTGCACCATTTTTTATTCCCACCAGCCATGGATGGAGGCTGTGCAACTTCACATCCTTGCCAGCATTTGGTGTTATATTTTGGATTTTCATCGTTCTGATAGAGATAGAGTGCTATCAAATTTGCATTTTTCAAAATAGCATCTTTTCAGTTTTCACACAGATGATTAGAGGCTTTCAGAAATATAGATCTTGTAGGAAAAACAAACAAACAACCTTAACACCAGCTTGCAGTTTCCTAGAAGAGGGTTATCAGTACAGATGATCACCTGGTATTCACAGGTAGAGTCACGTGAGCTGAAACATGGTGATACTACAACACCCCCTAGGAATAAGCCATGCTCATTCCCCTACTGCTAACATGTCCCATCCTTCACAAGCATCCCCAGTCCACAGCTAAACCTCCTAACTCTCCCAATATCCTGTCCCTACGGAAGTATGACCTGGCATTGACCAGGTCGCAGGACCCTGCTTCAGCTACAGCCAAAGTCCTTTTTGATTGATCAGTGCCTGGGTCTTCACTGGTTATACAACATTTTAAGTTTCAGTCATGGAATTGATTTATGGTAATGTCCACCATTTCCAGATTTCCCTGATGACTATTGACATATGTGGG
Organism: Dasyprocta punctata; assembly: GCA_004363535.1. Lineage (NCBI taxonomy): Eukaryota > Metazoa > Chordata > Mammalia > Rodentia > Dasyproctidae > Dasyprocta > Dasyprocta punctata. Next base: position 93,039 of record RJWM01002974.1, on the reverse strand, counting down.
GCTTGTCAGACACATACGTTTAAGCCTTGCTCTCAGAATGGCCGACTCTGAGAGGCCATATGCATTCTTTGTTTAGTCTACTTTATTTTTGAAGCACCTAGGATCTTTGTTGTTTTTGATCTCCCAAGACTCTCTTTTGGTAGCATCTTGGAATTCAAATGGGTAGAGAGCAATGACACTTCAACTGAGGCTAAAAAGATTCTTCTCAGGAAAAGACAGTTGAGCTCCCAAGGTATGAACTGCCACACAGAGACATCAGCCAGAGATGTGAAATTCAAATTCTTGTCCCACTTTACACACTGTGTGACTTCAGACAACTGGTATAATCTCTCCTCTCTGAAGGTACTTCATGGGTTATATGAAATAAATATGTGAAGTACCAGAGAATTAGTCAAATAATTACAAACAGTATTTTAAGTACTGAACATGTTTATGGACTTTCAATTTTTAAAAAATCAGCCTTTATTCAAACTCAAGGTTGTGCTACTTTTTTTTTCAGAGCTGCAAAATTGGCTAAGGTTGGCACAGGAAGCAGCTCAGTCCCATCACCACAAAGGCAGCTCCTCTGATCTCATTTATTTGGTAGGCATCCAATCAACATCAATGCATGCTATAAAAATATATTTAGAGAAAAAACTTTTAACTCCATTTTGATTTAGAAAACATTTAACTCAAGCACTGTCATTAGTCACTAAAGGTTTCATTTCATAGACCTCTTACCTAAGCTATTTATTTTCTCCTTTTATTTTTTCAACAGCAAATACTCTCAGCCCAGATTCTCATTGGGTTCTAGATGAGGAGGTGCTGCCTTTGTTCAAAAAACTCTACCTCTCCTAGGTGCAGAGGATTCTTGGGGATCCTGGTCCATACCATGTTATTAGGATGGATGCCACCGTGTCCTAAGTGCTAGGTTGCAAAGAGTAGAGAAATGGGTAGATAATGAAATTACTGAACACTCAAGGTGTCAGAGACTGACAAGCCGGGGCCATCCATCACCGATTATGTGAGGTATTAACATGCTGTCTTCCTATCCAGGGACAAAGAGACAACAGGAATAGTAAACAGTCTGGAGTGGGTCTGCGTGAGGAACCAATAGTTTAATGAAGCGACAGCCAGTAGCCTGACAGTGTGGCAGCAGGGCCGGCCTGTGCTGCAGAAGCCGTTTTACACCCCGACATCTGCCCTTTGAATGACACCAAGTGGCAATGTCACCAAACTTTATCCCCTCGTGTACCACTTTCTCACAACCTTCACGTGTGTACCATCTATACTACATTTAACATTTATTTCAACTGGTTCTTCTTTTTTATTAAAATTAGTTCCTTTGGAAAAAACTTAGGTATTACTACAAAAATGGAAAATCAGTGTCACCTGCCATAAATCTAGACTAATCAAAAAAATAAATGCAAAGCAGGAAAGCAAGGTTATTCAAGTTGAGTCAATACTCCCCCCTGGGGTGGGCTCTTTCTGAAACTAGAAAACTGTCAAGCATCAGGAAAGTTTAAAGACACACTTGCCCCAACTGAGATTTTCTCCTCGATGTCCTACAGAGGTTACAAAAAACCTGAAAATCTCAATCATATAGGAGCCAATGTCATTTTATGCCACATGTATGCGCCAGGTAAACTTCTACAATTCTTACACTCTAGGAAATACCATGAAGAGCTTTGACTTCAGATGTATATATAGCACTGACAGGTTTTTCAAAAATACAGAGCAAACTATGGAATTTCTAGGCCCTTCTAAGGCCAAATAGGAGAAAACCACTGGGCTCCCCCAAGCTAAAATGCAGATATGAGACTCCTTGCTGGTGAGTTTTATCTGAAATCATTTAGAGGTCATGGGCCTGTCCTCCATTTGACCCCATTAAAGAGATGCAGCCAAAGCCAAAGCAACCAACTGCTCAGGAAGAGACCAAAGCAGGGCGAGGTGATCCAGCTCACCGCCTGCCTGTAGAGCCACAGTGAGCAGCAAACCAGGCTATGTGCCCCAGTCCAGCCAGCACCAGGGACAGCTCCCCACTGCTACCAAGAATTGTTTGTAGAGGGAAAATGGAGCTCTTCAGCTCTCAGCATTTCCAGTCTTTTCTGGCCACTGCCAACACTAAAATAGTCATTATCAAGAAGAAACATTATGACCCTCAGAGGAAATCCTGAAAATGTAATGGAGTGGAGCCAGTACTGAATTCAGCAGATAAAAGCAGGAATGCTAACTTACCACTGCATACCACTTTATACTGTGAAAAAATTATGACATCCCACACAGCTTGAAAACATTTTACCATTCCGTAGAGAAGAACTGGTTGCCATGAACCACACCTAAACCCCAAATTCATTTCACACAGAAGCATGAAATATTTTTGCACAATGTTAATAAACTGAGTTTTCTAAGAATATAACTACCATATATAGAGAGAAGATTGTCTTTTAATAATGAACTTCATAAAAATTTATTCACTCTTTTAAGAAATCGCACAATAAATGGCAATGCCATTCAGAGCATTTGAATTGCCAATATAACACATGTCCTGGTCTCCTTTGTAGCTATCTTATCCATAGTGATTTCTACACAGAGGAGCAAGTATCTGACAACTTCATTACATCTTCAAGGAGAGTCACACCTGAGCATTTATTGAAATGAATACTACTTTGTTATAAATTATACTCCTTTCTTTCAGCTTTATATTATGATTGGGGCATTATGTTGATTTAATTATGTGTGTAGGCAGATTACATTATATCTGAATGTCATTTCAGTATTGTAAAGAGAATATTTCAAAATATTTGTTAGAGAAAGGGTAAACTGGGTCTAATAGTCCAGAGAAGACTATTCTACAAAGACCTGCCCCATTGTGGTGATTCTTACCCCTCTTTCTCCCTGCTACCACCACTGCATCCATCCAGGGCCTTCCTGAGGGTAAAGAAAAGCAGGGTGTCTGTGCTTGCCAAGACTGAAGTGTGTGTGGCTGTGATACCTTGAGAGCATTCAGGGAGCTCATCTCCGATGTGCCCCTCTTCATCTCCCTGTGCCCACGGAAGCCTCCCCGTCCTGGCAGCAAGACTTAGGAGAAGGTATGCACGTACATTTTAGCCACTGAAGTAACTTTCCAACTTTCCAAGATTCTCTTCAGTTCTGCTGAATAATGATCACTATCATGTCCTCTCTCTCTCTTCCTCTGCCTATCCATCTGTCTCTCACTTTCACATACATGCATGCATACACACACACACACACACACACACACACACACACACACACACACAACTTCTCTACCTTGATTACGCTTCTTGATCAAGAGTGCTCCAGAAATTCTACTTAAATCCTTCTGGTAGAGGCTCACTTGGCCCATCCGCTCTGGATTTCCATAGCTATTCCTAGCTCCTGAAAGTCTTTTTGCCCCATGTCACAGGTATCTGCTTTAAACCTCAACACTCAACATCCATGGCAGCTATTTGGCTTTTGATCCCTTTGGTTTCTGATCCCTTTGGCTTCTGATTCCTTTGGCTTTTGATCCCTTTGGTTTCATGATAGGAAATGTCCCAATCCCCAACCCCTGAAGGAAAACAGACTCACTGGCCATGCCTTACACTTTATTCCAGAGGTATGAAGACTGATGCACATACCAGATTTTCCAAACCAAAAAGCTGAACACAGATTCTGGCAAAAATTTAGGAGTAGATTTGGAAACACGAGTGCTCCAGAAGTTCAAGGGTGAGTGACCCTGTCTGGATATTCAGAACTCTTCAGAGGTAGCTGCCAAGGAAGAAGGGAGCTGCAGGATCTCTCTCTCTCTCTCTCTCTCTCTCTCTCTCTCTCTCTCTCTCTGTGTGTGTGTGTGTGTGTGTGCGTGTGTGTGTTCTGGACACTGAGGTGAGAGGAAGGCCCAGTTCCCGCACTCCCAGCAATGGGCTGGCTTCTCTTGAGGTTCACAATCGCTGCCCAACTCTGCCGCAGACATTTTAACTGGTCTCTCTCCACACTCCATTCCCAAGAAAGTGAATCCACTGGCACAGCTTCCTTACCACCTAAATACCAATGGCTCAAGCCCACCCCACATCCAAACCTCCTTCTTGGTCTTTCATCCTATAAATCCTCCTGGAAGATGCCCACCTCCGGGTACACTTCAATCGTGCGTCAAGTCACACTCATTCTCTCCTCTCTCCTCTGCTGAATAAGATCCCCACTCCTCTACCCATCTGGGTACCTTTTCTGGTTCATGGTGTCACTGCCCTTCTGAGCATCCACAGCAAAATCCTCAAAGATTTATTATTGACTCCATCGTTCCCCAGACTCGCACCATTGTGAAGTCCTAACAATTCTATTTTCACACTTCTAATTCATTAGCCCATCCTCTGTACTCCCCCAACTTCAGTCTGCCATTTCCGTCATCTTCTAGCTGGAATACTGTAACTCTGTGGCCTGAAAAGGCCCCTCTTTCTTTGCACAGCCTTCCACTAAAACACAAATTCCTGGTAATGGTGCCCTATTAAAACACATATTACCGAACCTCACATTTGGCTTCCCAACAAGCTTTCAATGGTTGCCTGTGATGCAGAATCCAAATTCTTATACACAGCCCTTCATTACTGTTTCCTTTCAGTTGGAGAGGACTAGAAGTATTTGAATTAGGCAGACCCAAAATTGAATTGTAGGTTCACAGATCTCTGGCTATGTGACCTTGGTCAAGAATATAGGATCATTATTTTAATTATCCTAATTACAGAATATGTGTTTACTGTATAAAGAGTTCAACTTCTCATTCAGTCACTCTGTAAAAAAAGATGACCCATATGAAATGCGGTTATACTATTTGACACTCAAAATAACTCATTTCTGAAGTGCTAAAATTCACTTTTTCTTGAAATTGGAGATAGCAGTAATGCTTGTCCAGGTTTGTTATGATGATTTAAATGAGAATGTATACATTGCTGCCTAATTCAAGTTCCAAGGATCCTCTTCTCCTGTTCTCAAGCATAATCCTGATGCAATCAATTTCCTTGTCAAGCGATAAATCTGGGAAATCAATGCCCCCAAATCGCTCAATCCCCCAGGATGAACACAATCATTAGGAAAGACCAAAGAAGCCCAGGTACCTTTGTGGAGTAGAAGATGATAGGAAAGAAAGAATGGGACAAAGACAGAATAGCAGTTCACAGAAAGTAAGGCCGCGTAAAGCAGTCTTCGGGAGTTTCGTGAAGGAGGCTACTCTTGAAGAAAACAATTATAAAGAAGAGGAATTTCAGGCACCTTTCCACCAATACAAATACTTAAAATTACATCTCCCAAAGCAGGAACTGTTCTGAAGACCATAAACATAAGCGCTCACTGCCTTCCTCCGAGGAGCCAGGAACCACGCGAGCAACCTGTAGGCTCCCACTAAACCCCAATTCCTAGCAACACTCATTGGCTGAAAGGCCCGAATGGTATTATACAGTCATGAACATGCTTAACCAGTGAAGCAAAGCAGAATGAGATGCAATTTGAAAGAGGGACCAACCACAGTCACAGGAGGATCAGACTTCAAGCAGCATCAAAGCAGCACAGGATAAGAAGGCAGCCACGCGCGGGTTCAGTGTGGAAGCCCCGCCACAGCTGCTCTGTTCTCCCCTCCCAGTCTTACTTCCCAGATGCCTCCCAGGGGAAACTGCATGAGGTTTTAGGAGATTTCCGGTAACTGATCCTAACCTAGACCCTGAGTTTTGCATCTGGACCAGAACTGACCCTAAAACACGAGTGTCTCTTTGCAAGAAAAGTAGTGTAGACATTGGCCCAGAGTTTCCTCCATCTTTATCCCTCCAAACTACTCTCCTTTCTTTCTGATTTGATTCCAAATCAGAAATCTAACAGCAACTCTGATCTCAGAAAAAAAAGACTTTAATCCTTAACTCTGTAGAGTGTGAAAATATAAATACCTGCTCTAATCCCATCTAAGGATTCCAAATTTAGAATTGAGCCAATCTTCCCAGAGTTGCAGAGAGCTCAGGATGCTCTGTGAGTGCCCACAGAGGACCAACTCTACTTTATGAATGGTGGTGAGAAGGCAACCAGGAAAGGGAAAGGCTGTTTTCCAAGCCCGACAAGGGACTCACTGGAGCTGTCTGCCAGATGCATGTTTGTTTACAGGATTCTGAGTCCATATCGTCTCTGGAAGTTCACAAATATCCACAAGGTGACCAGTTAGAGGAAGCTGTCTATGACGCTGACTCCCCCAGTCACCTCAGCCCACGATGAACCAGCCTGTTCCCCTTTACCATGATCCTCCCTGGGAAATCCTTTCCTAGTGTTTTCCAGACACAGCCCACTCCACTCACCTTGATTTGAACAACTCTCGCATGCTCTTTCTTTCGCTAAGTGCCCCGAAAGGGACTTCCCGTGGTGGGTTTGAGACTGTCTCCAGGTTCCCCCAGTCTTACTTTTTTCATCAACTGAGAGAGTGGTCAAGGAATAGTGCTGTTTATAGACTATAAAACAGAGCAAGAAAAGAGGTATCTGAGTTTTAGTCCTTATGCAAACTGCGAGAGTCATCGTACGAAGGTCAAGTAGCCATGGACCTCAATTTCCTGACTCTTTAAACAGAGAAGAGAGGGTTGAGCTAGGTTCATTCAATGAAGATTGCTCATACACTATGCAAAGAACTGTACGGGATTCTGCCAAAGGTAAATGCCATTAGTACTGAGACCATGTTTTGCTCATCTCAGTGTGCCCTCTCAGCAGAGCTTGGTAAATATTACATGAAAGCAGCTGCTGAATTGTTGATCACCAAGGCATAAGCACTGTCTTCAAGTTTACATGTTTGTGGTGAGGGGGACACAGACACAAATAATCATCATTAGAGTGGAGAGCACTAAAAGGAGGACAAGCAACGCAATTAGGTTACAGAGATAGGACTTCCCAGTGTAATCAGTTACACAGAAATTCCAACTCAAAATCAGAGATCTCTCTCCTCTACCATCTGGAAAAGGATTTCTACCCCTTTTCTTCCATTCATCTCACCATCTTCCTGACGCAGCTGATTTTTTGGCTTCCCTTATCTCCTACTTCCCTACGCACTAAAACTCCAACAAAGAAGTGGTTTGTTCATGTTCTTTCTCTTTGTCTGCCCCAACTTAATGGGCTTCTGGCTAAATACCTGAATTTATGTAGCCTACACTGTCTTTTCTGCATCGTTCTCAGTAATTTATTGATACCACTGTCGGCTGCATTGTGTTATTTAGCACTGTGCTGGCTTTCAGCTACAGTCTGTAGGCTGGTGTGCAGCAGGAGGACAGAAGCAGTGTCAGGTGACACCTGAAAAGTCTCTGGCTTTCTTTTTTGGGGAGGAATCCTTGTCCAGTCGGACTGCCAAGAAGAGCTATGGAAGTGTTGGCACAGAATTCTCTGTCATTCTACACAAATAAGAAGAGATAAGTTGGGGGAGAAAGGCCTGCATTATCCAACAAAGTGAAGCACTGGGACAGAGAACGTCTCTGCTGGCTAGAGACAGCGAGCAGGGGAAACAGCACCCTGGACTCATCAGTCTGACATTCTTCATGGGGGGAGGACAGACAGGGCTCGTACCACATGCAGCTGCCCCTGCAAAGGGCAATCACTCTCGGGGCAGATCAAGTGTGCACTCTGAATAGACACTGAGATAAGAATAATTCCATTCATTTACTTCATTTTCTCAGCAATTCTCGTTTTTGTATTTCTCATCACAGAAATATGCTCTGGGAAAAGAGCCCCCTGGTGTGATCTGCAACCCAGTCATACAGACCCGGTCTGACTGGGTTTTCAAAGAAAAGCTCAGGGCGAAATGTGTTAACCCCGTCCTGAGTGAGGAGATGAATAAAGCTCAGCCCTTCAGAAGTCAAAAAGAGTTAAGATGCCTTTTACATACCTTGGGGCGAATTTCCCAGAGAGGCCCAGAGCTGGGCTGCCTCTGGCTCTTTGGTCACTCTCTGCAGGAATTCCGAGCCCCAGCACTACACTGGTTACCATTCTGTTGGTGGAACAAAATACCTGACACAAACAATTTCAAGAAGGAAATACTTACTTGGGCCCACAGTTCTACAGGTTTCAGTCCACAGTGACATGGTTCCATTGCTTCCAGCCACACCACGGTGTCAACGTTTATGGTGGGGAAGAACCGCTCAGCTCACGGCAGCCAGGAAGCAGAGTCACACACAGCCAGAGAGCAACGGTACCTCCATGATCACGGTTCCAAGTGCCCTGCTTCCTCCAACTGGCTGACACTTCCTCCTCATAGAGCCCCAAGCTAGGAACTCACCACAGGGTTGGCCCATTGAAGAGGGCAGCACCTTCGTGTTCCAATCACCTCCATGGGTGTCTCCTGACCCAATCAGGCTGCCAGTGATGACAGACTGTCCCAAACATCCAAGAGGATGTTCTCACACTTGGAAGGTGCCTAGCCCACCTGCACAGCTCAGCACCACAGGAGGAAGCAGACAAACACCACGGGAGAGTTCGGGAGGGGAACCACAGGAGGCTGGACCTTGAACAAGGTCTGAACTGCACACATATCCTCAGCCGAACTGGAAGGTTTCCAGGAGGGACACACCACACTGGCAGACACCGACCTCACTGCACCTGAGGATGCATATACTTTCATCACCTCTTTGACCCCTGACTCCCAAGAAAGCAATCGTGAGTGACTCCAAAAGCAGGCACCCTTCCCTACCTTGCTGAAGCGTAACAACATCAGCTGAGAAGGCTTCGCAGCCTGGAGGAGGAAGACAGGGACGCGGTGAGAAGGGTGGCCTAAAATTCTACTAGATGATGGACGCTGCATGAAAAATGGGTGCTGCATAAATGCAATCTATGAGCGCCATAGTGTACTCAATGCATCCCCATAAACGAAGGTAAAGCTGAACCTCACCTGACAGGTTCTGGTTCCACCTCATCGTCTGCAGTGACAAAGCCTACCAGCAATGGGAGCTCCTGCCTTCAACCCCTCATTCCGGGCAGCGTCGGATCATCACATTCAAACCACAGTTCACTCATCCAGCCAAGAGCAAAGCTTGCCAGGCACTGTTACATGTGAAATTCGTTTCTTAACACTAAGTGATTTTTGAGAAAGCAATGCAAGCACATAGTAGGAAGAAAGAAAAGAAAAACACAAGTAGAGAAGCACAAAAGCATTTTCTATAAAAACCTGTCCTGGCTCTCCAACGCCTCAGTCAAGAGCTTCCTTAGTGAAAAATACAAGTTTTTTTGTCAACCCACCAAAAGACTGCTGTCCCCATAGACACAAAGTTCACTTTTACACATCACTGTTTAGCATAGATAGAAGTATAACGCACACCTTGCACTATACTGTATTTTTTTTGCCTCATTTTCCATTACACCATGGAGATCAATCCTTACCAATTCTAACAAATCTTCTCCATTTCTTTTAACTGCTGCATAGTACTCCAGTTTATGGATTTAGCCACTTCCCAACTGACAGACATTACAGGTTCTGTTCCAGTCTACTATTCCCACCGTGAGACAATAAATGGCCTGTTGGCTCCGTTTTAGTTTTCTTTCAACTCAGCCACTGCCTAATTCAATTTCTCCACCTTCCTCACCTTGATTTTGAAACTACCGTGGGAGACAGAACAAATGTCTCTGCAGAGCTGTGGTTCTCAACAAAATGAAATAAAATAAAAGCCTCCCTCCCTAGGCCCATCTCGATGGAGTTGCTACGAGCAGAGCCTTTATATAAGAATAATAAATCTCTGTTGACATGGGAGCTGGGAGGAGGCTGCCCAGCCCACAGCCCTGGGCTTCTCAGTTTCAGATGCTGACAGGCTATATTGAAAGCAGAAAATGGAGCCATATAAATCTACGATTGTAACCCCTGTTTGCGCAGGCCGAGAATCGCCAGCTTGTACCTGGTTTTCATTACCTGTTTACAACCGTAATTTCTGTGCGGTCTTTTTCGCTACAGAGCAGTTGACGGGGGGTTCAGAGCTGGGGGAGTGGGTGTGGCATCCTTTAAAGGAGAATGAGAAGGCACTAATAATAGAAAAGCAATCTCTTCTTTTGCATTCAGCTGCCACGGACTTCACTGTCCCTCTACTGGGGAGAGGATCATAACCGTGTGCAGACAAAACCCAGTCTGCCCCACCAAGAGCATCAGGTGCTTAGGCCAGACCTTAATTCAGGGTTCACCCCTGTGCAGGCCAGCAGACCCGCTCTACCTCCTCACAGGCTGCCAGATACAAAGGAATCAGTGGTTGTATTAGGTCATTACGACTCATTACGAAGCCCAAAGATGCAGACCAAACGGGTGCCTGGAGCAGTCCCAGGTCGCATCTGCAAATGTGTTTTCATCATCCAGCCAAATTACCACTCACATCCTCTCCATAGTCTCCAGAGTCAGTGAGCCCCAACAGCACAGACTGAGAGCTGAGAAGTCAGCCGTCTCCCCGACCGGGGTCCCAGATGAACCACAGACAGGACGCCCTCCGCACCCGCCCAGCTGCCTCACAGCTCCTCCTCCAGGGGAAACGTACAGGCTGCGGACCACAACTGGGTCACATCCTAATATCCTGATGCAGGAACTGTGTCCTCTGGTCCTCGTGTGTAACAACAGAGAAGTCACTCAAGTGACCAGACACTGTTAGAGACTCTGCTGGTCTGCTGGTTTGTGCTGGTGAGTACTTCGCAGAGGTCCAGCCGAAGCACCGGATGCTCTGGGCGGAGCAGGATGGACCAGTGGGAGGGCCGCAGTGCTCTGCGGAGGACACTCAAGAGGGCGAATGGGTGGTGCTGCTTTGGGGCAGGGGGAGCTTCTGGATGCTTTCCCATGAGGTCCTTAAAATGCTTCTCCGGCCCATCTTGGAGCCAGAACCAACTGCCAGGTGTGGACGGTGATCTTTCTGGATCCTGTGCACACTTCAGCCCCACCAGGTGGGTTGCAGACCTGGGGAGCCAGTGGTCACAGCAGCCGGGCCCTGGTCCCAAATGGCTTGCTGCACCCTGAAAAGCAGGCCTCGGCCTCAGTCTCCAGGATCCAACTTCCTTCCTTTCTTCTTCTTTGCTTCCTTCCTTCTTTCCCTCCTTCTTTTCTTCATTTATTGCTTCCTTCCCTCTTTCCTTTTTTCCTTCTCTCCTTCCTTCCTTCTTCTCTTGTATCCTTTAACACTGAGATAAAGAAAGACTGATTTTTTTCACCTCTGACTCTCCAGAGTTAAGATAAAACTTGACCCACAGGAATTACATACATATGCTGAATTAATGAAAAAATATGCTAAAACACAGAGGTCCTAATTCATTCTGTCAGTTATGACTCCCTAAGAATGGGAGCATTGAGATCAGGTCTGAGGCGGCCCTGCCTTGTATGCTTCAATGGAAGCAACCCTTAAAGGGCCACCAGAGGCGATCACAGCCTCCCGAGCGTGTCTTGTAGATCAGTCCTATGAAATTCTGAATTCACACACACTAGAGGTCCACACCCTGCCTGGAAGCACTGAGTCCTGACACCCCTCAGCACACGTTTTCTACAAGAAGTACTTTAGTTTCACCAGATTCTCAAAGGGCTCCATGGCCCCAAAGCACTGTATGTGCGCTGACTTAGAGAATCAGAACGCCCAGGAACTGGCGCAGCCCCCACCGCCTTCCTCAGGTGCAGCAGGCTGCAGGTGTGAGTTCCGCTGACGAACAGGCATCACTGCTCTGCTCTATGGAAACAGACAAATCGCCCAGGAGGCTATAAGAATCCCTGTCCTGGGAACGCTCTTGTGCTTGACAGCAAACACGTTTTCTCCCCCCCCAGTCGACATCATCTCCAGAACGAACAGCAGAGCCCTGCCAGTCCAAGAAAAAGCAAAGAGGGTTGGGATAAGATTAAAGAAATAAATAAAGCTTGATCCGCACGCGGGGAAAACAGCTCCTCCTATAACGCTGCTAAACCGCTTGATTCCGGCAAAGGAACACGAGCACAAGATGACAGCCACATCAGCCGAGGAGCCCAGACACTCGGCAGCGGGGGGCATCCATCCCTCCCTCCCCAGGGCTGGGGAGTCCAAGAAACTCAATGAGTGCTGAGCATGAAGGGGAGCCAGAGGTCTGCGACGGCAGTGCGCAGGGAGATGACACCTGGGTGCTCCTCCGTCGGCCTCCTTCAGAAAACACTCTCGTCATAAAAACCTTGGACCCAGGACCAAATCTCCTGGGCCCTTGGGTTGTATTAAGGCAGACTCTGTTTATCTCTAGGACAGAGGTTGTCAATCTCAGCACTACTGGCTTTGGGGCCAGGTAATTTCCCACTGTGGGCGGCTGACCCGTGGGGCAGACAGAAGCCTCCCCAGCGCTGCTCAGAAAATGCCAGGGCCACACCTTTGCCAAGATGTGACAATCAAAAACACCTGTGGACTTTGCCAGATGTCCCTTGGGGAGCAAAATCCCCCCTGGCTGAGAAGCACTGGTCTGTAGTCTTCCAGGCATGCTCTGAGGAGCACCAGTCCTAGGGGATGCTAACAGGTCTCATTTAGAGGAATGAAGGAGACCGTGGCCAAACAGTTTGTGGAACCATAGACTAAGCAGAGAAGAACAGGACTCTTTCCTGGTGGTTTCCTCAGAGCCTGAAATAGATCTGGGTGCCCTGTGAATCTCCAAGAGCAAAACATAACACCCAGCATTTTCCCAAAAGCACTGGCCACAGAAGCCTTTTATCTCAGAGTACTGAGGATTAGTATTTTGAAGGATTTGGAATAACTTCTGTAAAACAAAATAGCAAATACACTTCTAAGGCAAACACGTCCAAAGGAAAATACAGAGAAGCAGCAGCAGAAGGATGCCACAGAACTATCTCTACACAGACCACCTACGCTACAACCCACCTACACACTCACCCCCACCAAGCAATCAACCTGCGCACACCACCGCTTACAACAGACCCTCAGGCTTTCCCCTTCAAAAATCATTTTGTGAGTACAAGTTTAGTCTTTCAAGTTGAAGAAGTCCCACATTTTTGGAAGATATTAAAACTCTAAACTGCCAGCTAGGGTAAGGTTATCATACAATTTCCCCACTCTGAACTCTGGCCAGGCCCAGTGGCCCATTGAGAATGGGAAATGACAGGAATCATGTGGAGTGGAAGCAAAGTAACATGGGAAGACAATAAAAAACATGAAAGGATGCTAAAAGAAACCTTTCTGAATTCACCATCCCGGCCCTGGCTGCCTCTCCCATCATAATTTACATCTACAACCAGCCTGCACAGACTTCAGGAAGTTCAAGAGCATTAGGAAAGCTGTTTTGTAAGAGGAACTAGAATCATTCCGTACAAAATGAACTAAAAATAAAGAGGTATCCTACTAAATAGACTGTTGTAACTGCCACAGATTTCAAACGTCATAAAATGCCAGAGCTGAAAAGAATCTTGAATCTTCTAATATTGTTGCTTTTAAATTTGTTTGTCTATGAAAATCAGTAAACTCAAAGCTGAAACTATTAAACATAAAAACACAACTGTTGTCATTTAGTATGGCTGGATTCCTAGGCAGCACTTAACCCCATTTCAACCTCCTTTCCAATACCTAAGGACACTCCTGGCTCATCAGAGAACCATCGGAAGCCAACCTTCCCCACTGCACAGTGAGATAAGCCAAGGCCAAGAGACGTCATGTGATCCCCCTGAGGTCTCAAGGTCCCCCAGTAAGAGACTCAGGGGGAGAGGAATGGCTCACACCTGACTCAGTGGCAACTACACTCGGGAGGGGGGCCCTAGCCCCACAGTAGAGCAGTTGCCGCGGAATGGACTGCAGTGGGTGTCCACAACCAGGCTGACAACCACCGGAGGGTGCCGTAACCGCACTGATGCAAGATGAGCTAGCCGTCTTTGCAGCCTCTTCTTATCCAAAGTCTATCTAACTTTCATGCACCTTCACAGTCTCCAGCGACAGGATGCTCAGGGCAGCCTGCTGTGGGGAAACAACCTCAAAGGCTGTGTATTCTGCTCACTTCCTGCGTTCCCTGCCCTCTCTTGATGGGGGCAGGTCACAAGTTCAGCATGGGGAACAGTAATAGAGGACCCAGGAGCACACCTCTAGGCCAAGCCAACAGCTCTAGCTCAGTGCACATCGACAGAAGGAAGGCAGTGACTGCCAGCCACCAGAATATCATTAGTGAGATTTCAAACAAAAAGGCTGCCTCAAAGCTGGTAATACAAGTGATCGGTGCACAAGACCGCAGCTTTTGCTCCACACTACTGGGTGTGAAAAGTTCAGTCCAGGCACAGCTGAGAGTGTATTTATGTGCTCATGCAGACACACACACACATACAGGTCCCAAACTAGCAGTGTGTCTTCAAAACTTCAGGAGTCCATCTTCATCCCATCTCACCATCTCAGTTCTTCATTGGACGGAAGGCGACTCCATAGAAAAATGCCAGCGAGAATGCAGCAGTTGCATGGGTGTCCAGGGCAGAAGAGCAGGAAGATGTGACCTGACACCAAAAGGCAGGGTGGTGCCCACTCAGGCAGCAGGAAGTGGGGGCACTGGAGGACCCCCAGTCATCATTCACCGTCTCCTCTGTGGAGCGCAGGAAAGGACACCTGACACTCGGCAGTCGCTGAGTGGCGCACCTGAATGCTCTTGTCAGCTGCAGCTTTCTGTTCTTGCTTTCTGGTTGTTTTGTGTGCTCCCTCTTTGCTTCTTGGTGTGTGTGTGTGTATGTCTGTGTGTGTGTCTGTGTATTTGTGTGCGTGTGCTCTTGTGTGCTCTCTCTAGAGACCAGCATGTCCCCTAACACAACAGCTAGCAGGTGCCTGCCACAAGCCCATGTCCTTCATGTCACTCCTGCCTCTGAGATGAGAAAATAAACCCTACCCACCTTCTATGCTTCACCTCTTGGAGAATGGGACCAGATGACTGATGTGGAAGGACTTTGAAAACATAGAGCGCTGGGATGGACACACACACACACGCCACATCCAAACACATACCATCCCATGAGTGGCCACTGAATCAGGGTGGGACGAGTCCTGGCCTGGGCACCACAAGGTCTTCTCAGATCTTTCACCAGTGATGCAAGCAAGCTGCTTAACTTCTCTGGGCTTCTGATGACTCACAAGGGTGAGTGTGGTGGGCATCAAATAAGATGCAAGGTGAGGCCTGAGCTGTAAAGCGCCTGGAGAGGCTAACTATCAGCAATCCTACAGCACCCGCCTGCAGCATCCTCCACCATGTGTAATCTCCAATGATACCCATTTCCTGTGCAAGACAAATCTACAATGGTCCAACTACACTTCCCATCTACCACCATTAAGAACCAATAAAGTGAGATAACACATGCATAACCATATTCTACTATTAGAGAATATTGTTACTAGTAGTGTTGCTGATAGTAATAATCACCTTAAGTAGCTCGTTTCTGCACGCTATCAGTCTTTCTCCAAACTAGTAAGCCCCCGAAGAGAGATCTTATCTGACACCTCTCCTGCAGGATGAGAAGCATCGAGCACACATTGAACAACGCCTGACGACACAGGCCACTCCTAGGTCACACACAACTCTAACCTTCGCCTCGCCCTACACACAATTCAATTCTGAGCCTCACTTCCCACTCAGAGATCTGGTCTCAGAACCTCACAAGAGGAAAACATGCTTCGGGGTCAGAAGCCCCTCTGGATGCAGAGGCAGAAATTGTCTGATAAAACAGTCACCGGAAATAAAAGCAGCCACCTGCAGCTCACCATACGAGACCAGGTGGGCTCAAAGGCCATCCAAGTCATCCAGGGGGGTGGTGTGAGTGGTCCAGTGCTGGGAGGGAAGACAGTTCCCAGACTGCCTAGGAGTGATTAATAGCTTCCCTTCCACTGCCTCTCCTCTTCCCCTTCTCATCTCAGGGTGACCTCCGCAAGCCACACCACAAGACAGCATTAGTATTATAATTACAGTGATCACATTGGAATGGACGCTCACAGATGCCTCTGAAGGTGTGTGTGCTACTTCTTGGCATCTCCAATTCACACTGCTTTGGAGCCAAAAATACTGTTACAAATTACTCTCTGTTTTCTTTTTTTAATCTGCCTGCTGTCTCAGGGTAACTCTTAACTTACTCTCCACAATGCACCCAATTCGATTCTTTGTCATCCCCCACTCCTCGCTCCTGCTCCTGCTCCACCCTCCACTTCCTTCTTCCTTTCTGTGAGTTAAACAGCATTGTGTGTAGGTTAATATGCATTTCAGGGCTCCCTCAGATGAA
The DNA here is from genome assembly GCA_004363535.1 of Dasyprocta punctata. Taxonomy (NCBI): domain Eukaryota; kingdom Metazoa; phylum Chordata; class Mammalia; order Rodentia; family Dasyproctidae; genus Dasyprocta; species Dasyprocta punctata. Next base: position 76,847 of record RJWM01002974.1, on the reverse strand, counting down.
TGATAGGGGTTAATGATGTGCATGTCTTAAATACGTCACACTTCTAATAAGCGCAAATGGTAGTGCTGAGCATGTGGCGGGCAGAGACAGGAATGAAGAGGGCCTCTTCGACAACCATATTTCTTTTATTTTTTTTATTTAACAGAAAAAAGACACAGAAAAGAAAGACAAAAGCAAGAGACAAATGACAACAGCAAATCCAAAACAGTAATATTATAGGTTTACAAAACAAGATGATAGAAACTTGACAATGGTTGCAATATTGTGTATCATTACCTTCAACACAGTTATTTACATTAACAGATATAGACATATAAAACTCATCTAATCATATGAGCATTAACCGATCTTTCTCAATAACTAATACATTCCGCAATATAGTCATTTTAGCTATCTTACATATACATGTATACAGATTATGTCTTTTTCTTTTCCCTCTTCCTTCCTCCTTTTCCCTTTTCCAATTACTTTTGCTCTTTGAGTACTTTCTTACCCTTACACAGTATTTATTTTAGATTTTAGATCATATATACTTTTTCAGTTTCTTACACTAGGGAGACAATATGGTATTTACACATGTGAGTTTGATTTATCTCACTTATGAGTATGGTCTCAAGTCGTGTCCATTTACTTATAAAAATCTCAATGCAATCCTTCTTCATAGCTGAGAAGTACTCCATTGTATAAAAATACCACATTTTTTTTAATCCATTCCTTGATTGATGGGCACTTGGGTTGTTTCCAAGATTTGGCTATTACAAATTGGGTTGCTATAAACATGGGGGCACAAATATCATTGTGGTATGATGATTTCAATTCTTGTGAGAAAATGTCCAGAAGCGGGATAGCTGGGTCAAATGGGATCTCTAATCCTAGCTTCTTTATTTTTCTTTTTTTTACAAATCCAAAACAGTAATAATACAGGTTTACAAAGCAAGATGATAGGAATTCGACAACGGTTGCAATATTGCATATCGCTACCTTCAAAAGGGTTGTTTAGATTAACAGATATAGACATGCAAAATTAATGTAAAAATGTAAGTATCAACTGTTCCTTTTCAATAACCAATACATTTAGAAGTATAGTCATTTTAGCCATCCTATGCATACAGATATACAAATTTATGTCTAAGGAAAAAATTTTTGAAAGCACCAGCAAAAACTAAAACTTCACCTACAAAGAAAAATAATTCATTTTTTAAAAAGATTTCAAGACCTATTGTTTTTTCAAGCAGAAAAACATGAAATTCAGAAAGCAAAATTGGATCCAAATATCAAATAATAAACATTCTCTTTGTCTTTTTCATAATCCTAGCTTTTTGAGGAATCTCCACATTGATTTCCACAGTGGTTGCACCAGTCTACACTCCCACCAACAGTGGAGAAGAGTTCCTTTTTCCCCACAGTGCCCCCAGTATTTGTTATTGGGTGAATTTTTTAACTTGGCCATTCTTTCTGGAGTGAGATGGAATCTCAGTGTTGTTTTAATTTGCATTTCCTGACTGACCATTGATGTTGAACATTTTTTCATATATTCATTTGCCATTTGTATTTCTTTCTCGGAGAAGTGTGTATTCATCTCAGATGCCCATTTCTGGATTGGGTCTTTGAATTTTAGGGGCCTGATTTTTTTTAATTCTTTATATGTTTTAGATAGCAGTCCTTTGTCTGAGGGGCAATTGGCTAAGATAATCTCCCAATTTGTGGGTTTTCTTTTCAATCTGTTGGAGATTTCTTTTGACATGCAAACACTTTTTAATAAGACAAGGTCACAGTTGTTGATTCTGGGAAGTATTTCCCATGCAGTTTGGAATTTTGTTCATAAACTCTCTGCCTACTCCTATGTCATCAAGATTTTTACCTACTTTGTCTTCCAGCAAATTTAGTGTCTCTGCTTTAATATTCAAATCTTTGATCCATTTTGACTTTATTTTAGTGCATGGTGATAGACATGGATCTAGTTTTAGCTTACAGCATATGGAAAACCAGTTTTTCCAGCACCATTTGTTAAAGAGGCTGTCTCTCTTCCAAAGTACATGTTTGGGCCCTTTGTCAAAGATGAGGTAACTGAGTGTGTTTGTAGTTGTGGCTGTATCTTCTAACCTATTTCATCAATCTTCAGGTCTGTTTCTATTGCAGTACCATGCTGATTTTATCACAGTAGCTTTGTAATATAGTTTCAAGTCGGGGATTATGATGCCTCCTGCCTTACTGTTGTAGTCAGGGGTTACAGAGAGAACAACTGCATAAAGGACACGGAATTTGTAATATTGTTTTATAACAGTCACCCAGTTAAACACAAGGAAGTGCAGGAAAATCTGTCCACAACACTAAGACCCAGGATATTTAGCTGAGGACCTGAATCCCACAGCAACGTCTTGCAAGAGTCCAGTTAAAGACCCAAAACGCATGACAATGCCTCCCGCAAATCCAACTGGAAATCTAAGAGCCCACAATAAGGAGTAACGCCAGTATATTTTACGGTTCTGTGCTGGGAAGGCCAAAGGTCAGTGGTGGAACTAGAAAGTCTATGCCAGCCGGGTGAAGGAGCTGTGCAGTGGGTTGAGGGTTATACATGGGAGGCGAGAAGTCATGCTCAAAATAAGGAGCGGGGACTGCCCTGAAGAGCACCACAGCCATCCTCAGCGGCAATGAGATCCCACACTCCTCTGACAATGTACAGGTCAGGAAGCCCAGCGTAACAAGCTTCTCCGGCACACAGCTTCCCCTCCGGAGCCAGGAAATGATGCACAATGTGAGGAGCAGGGCTCCCACAACATGAACCACAGCCATTCTCACTGATGAGGTCCCAAGCTCCTCCGCTGATAATGGCCAAAAACCACAGCCATTCTCACTGATGAGGTCCCAAGCTCCTCCGCTGATAATGGCCAAATCCATATTGGGGAAGCCAGAATGACAATCACCTCTGGAAGAACCATCGGCTCGAACAGCAACTCTTGAAAGAATCCACAACGCCTCGCTCTTCTCCACATCTCTATTTATGCTGGTAACTTTCTTCAGGTGGGACATCTTTACTCAACACCAGCTGAATTAATTCAGTTGACGCTAAGTTGACCATCAGTTTTTAATCCATAACACTTACCTTTGTTGCCCAGAATTGCCTTTGCTATTCTAGGTCTCTTCTAGTTCCAGATGAATTTCAGGAATGATTTCTCTAGCTCTGTGAGGTAGGCAAGTGGTATTTTGATTGGGATTGCATTAAGTCTGTATAACAATTTTGGGAGAATGGCCATTTTCACGATGTTTGTTCTTCCTATCCATGAACAGGGAATATCTTTCCATTTTCTGAAATCTTCTTCGATTTCATTTTTCAGAGTAATGTAATTTTAACTGTATAGATCTTTTACTTCCTTTGTTAGATTGATTCCTAAGTATTTCAATTTTTTGGATGCTGTAATGAAGGATGTGATTCCCTTATTTCTCTCTCAGTGAGTTTGTTGTTTGTGTACAAGAATGCTATTGATTTATGAGTGTTGACCTTGTATCCAGCAACACTACTGAATTTGGTTATTACATCCAGAAGTCTTTCAATGGATTTTTGGGAGTCTTCTATGTAGAGTATTATATCATCTGCAAATAATGATAGTTTTACTTCTTTTTTTTCCTATCCTTATTCCCTTTATTTCTTTCTCTTGTCTAATTGCTCTGGATAATATTTCCAGAGCTATATTGAATAGGAGTGGTGATAATGGACATCCTTGTCTTGTTCCTGATTTGAGGTTGAAAGTTTTCAGTTTTTCTCCATTTAGTGAGATGTTGGTGGTTGGTTTATGGCATATGGCTTTTATTAGATTGAGATAGAGACCATCTATTCTGATTTTCTGTAGGATTTTTATCATGAATGAGTGCTGAATTTTGTCAAAAGTTTTTTCTGCATTTATTGAGATGATCATATGATTCTTGTCCTTGGCCCATTGGTGTATCACATTTATTGATTTGCGTATGTTGAACCATCCCTGCATTCCTGAGATGAATCCCAATTGATCATGGAGTATAATCTTCCTGATAACTTGCTGTATTCTATTTGCCAGTATTTTATTGAGGATTTTTGCATCTATGTTCACTAGGGAGATTGGCCTGTAATTTTCTTCTTTGGTTGGGTCTTTCTCTGGTTTAGGGTAATACTTGTTTCCAGGAATGAGTTAGGGAGACTTGTTTCCCTTTCAATTTCATTGAAGAGTTTCAAGAGTGTTGGCATTAAGTCATCCCTAAATTTCTTTTAGAATTCAGCAGTGAATTCATCAGGACCTGGGCCTTTCTTTGTTGGTAAAGTTCTAATTACATTTTCAATTTCATTAGCTGAAATTGGGTTATTCAGCAGTTTTACATCTTCTTGATTCAGCTTTGGTAATTCATAGGTTTCTAGGAATCTCTCCATTTCTTCTGTGTTATCAAATCTATGTGACTAAAAGTTTTCAAAGTAGGTGTTGATGATCTTCTGTATTTCCACAGGGTCTGTAGTAATTTCACCCTTTTCATTTCTTATTGCATGGATCTGAGTTTTTCTTTCCTCCTTTTGATAAGGTTGGCTAAGGGTTTATCAATTTTACTTGCTCTTTCAAAGAACCAACTCTTCAATTCATTAATTCTTTGCATTGTTTTCTTAGTTTCAACTGCATTAATTTCTGCTCTGATCTTGATAATTTCCTCCCTTCTTTGGGCTTTGGACTTGACTTGCTCTTCTTTTTCTAGAAGTTTGAGGTGCAGCATTAGGTTATTTATGTGTGTTCTTTCCATTTTTCTGATGTGGGAGTTTAGTGCTATAAATTTCCCTCTGAGGAGCGCTTTCATTGTGTCCCACAGGTCCTCGTAATTTGTATTTGCATTTTCATTCGATTGTAAGTATTAATTTCTTCTTTAATTTCTTCTGTGACCCATTGACTGTTTAGGAGAGTATTATTTAATTTCCATGTGTTTATGGGGTTCTTGTGGGGTTTTTTGTCATTCACTTCCAATTTTATTGCGCTATGGTCAGATAATATGCATGGAATTATTTCAGTTCCTTTGCATTTACTTAAGCATGTTCTGTGGACTAGTATATGATCTATTTTAGAGAATGACCCATGTGCAGCTGAGAAGAATGTATATTCTCATGTTCATGGGTGGAGCACTCAGTACACATCTACTAGGTCCATATGTTCACAAGTTTGATTCAGTTCTGTTATTTCCTTGCTGATTTTTTGTTTTGTTGATCTGTCTCTTTTTGACAGTGGGGTGTTAAGGTCCCCCATTATAACTGTATTATTATTTGGCTTTTCATGTCTATTAAGATTTGTCTTACATGGTTGGGTGCCCCCATATCTGGTGCATATATATTTATGATTGTAATCTCTTCCTCTTGAAGTTTTCCCCTAACAAGTATGTAGTAACCTGCTTTATCTCTTTTGATCATTCTTGGTTTGAAGTTCAAAGTGTCTGCAAATATAATAGCTACCCCTGCTTTTTTCTGGGTTCCTGTTGCATGGAGTATTGTTTTCCAGCCTTTGATTTTTAGTCTGTGAGTTTTTTTTTTTGAGTTAAATGTGTTTCTTGTACACAGCATATTGTTGGATTTTGTTTCTTAACCCACTCTGCCAGTCTGTTTCTTTTTATTGGTGAGTTGAGACCATTTACATTGATTGATACAACTGATATGTACTGACTCATCCCTGTCATGATATCTTTCTGTTGTTGATTTTCAACATTTTCTGTTTAATTGTTTGCCCTGCTTAGTGGTTTCCTTTTGTTGTTGTTCTTAAGATTACAGTTATCTTTGTCTCTTTCTAGAGTGTCTTTCAGTACCCTTTGTAGTGTTGGTTTGGTGGCCATAAATTTCTTCAGTTGCTCCTTGTCATGGAAGTATCTTACTTCTCCATCAATTTTTAACGATAGTCTTGCAGGATACATCAATCTGGGTTGAAAGTTTTTTTTCTTTCAGGATTTGAAATACTTCACTCCAAGCTCTTCTTGACTTGAAGGTTTGTGTTGACAAGTCTACCGTGATTCTGACAGGCTTTCTTTCATAGGTGATCTGTTTCTTTTCTCTGACAGCTTTTAGTGTTTTGCTCTTGTGCTGTATTTCTGATACCCTAATTATTATATGTCTGGGTGAAGATTTATTTCGGTTATGGTTAATAGGGGTTCTGTATGCCTCACTTGCCTGTGTATCAGATTCTCTTCCCATGTTTGGAAATTTTTCTGCTATTATTTCTGCAAATAGTCTTCACAGGTCATTAGTATTGATCCCTGCTTTTTCACTGATGCCTATTAATCTGATGTTATTTCTCTTGGCATTGTCTTGCAGCTGTTGCATTGTTGTTTCCTGGTTCCTTGTTATTTTTAAGAGATCTTTTCTTTCATGATCGTAAGCTTCCATGCTGTGTTCAAGGTCTGAGACTCTATCTTCAGCTTCATTCAAGCCGTTTTGCCAACTTTCCACGGAATTTTTCATTTCCTGCATTTCCGTTTGCATCTGTTTTATGCATTCTATTTGTGTCTTTTTTGTTCACTCAAAGTTTCCATCATTTTCTTATGTTCTTCTATTTTTTATCTTGATCTTCTTTAGATACACACAGCATTTCTTTCATAATGATTGTCATTTCATTTTTTAGCTAAGAGATTATTTCTGATTTGAGTTCCTCTATAGCTTCACGGAGTTGTTTCTTTACTTCATTTGCTATCATTTCAAAATTTCAGTTGTGTGACTCCCAGTGTCTTCCATTTCAGTGTCTCTTGGGTTTGTCCTTAGTGGGCTGGGGGATTGAAACTGTGTCTTAGTCTTTCGTTTTGTCATTTTCTTCTAGGACCTGTGTGGCTGGGCAGTCAGCATCCCAATGGATTGCACTGGAACACTGTGCTGGGTACAGCTTCAGTCCTCTAATAGCCCCATGGCTAGCTGGGGCACACCCCCAGACTATGGCACTGAACCCTTGTGCTCTGTGGTCTGTGGGGCTGGCCAAGTGTTCCCCTAATATACTTTGTTGGGTTGCTCTGGGATGCTGGGCTGGATAAAGTTTGTATCCTCCCTGTAGCTAGCAGGGTCACACACCTAGAGCTTGTTGCTGGGGCCTAGAACCTGGCTGTGTAGCCTTCATAACCCGTCCAACCCAGGTGGCTAACAGATATGCACCCCGGGGTGTGTCACTGGACCTTCAGCCTGGCTGGGTGGAGTTCGGAATCTCCAGGACCTGGTGGCTAGGCAGAGCACACCCCAGAGTGTGGCACCACCAGGCCCTTGAGTCTGGCTGCGAGGAGTTCAGAGCCTCTGGAGCACAGGGCAAGCATGGGCGTGCCCCTGGCATAAGGTGCTGGGTGCCTTTCAACAACCATATTTCTTAATCAGATGCAAAAGGGGAGCAAAAGCTCCTGCTGAAATGTGTTAACAAGTGGCAGGAGTTTCCCGTGTTGGGAAAGGAGAGGACAGGAGCCCAGATTGATGGACCTACATCTCAGGGCCAGCGGACCACTGAGCAAGAGAGAAGTCTCTGTCCCCAGGGTATCAAGATGTCTCCACAAAACATTGCAGGGAGGCTTCAGGGCTGTAGCCTCAACTTTTTTTCTCCTATATTTTCATTCACTACTGGACACGAACTCCCCCGGGTCTTTGGGGTGTATGCCTCCTCTAACTGGATGGACTGCAAGGCTCCAACTTCCCTCTCACCCCTGCAGCACTGCCAAGCACAGAGCTCAGAATCTCTAGAGATGAGACCCCACTAAGTGTATTCATTGTCTGAAGCTGCTACAACAAATGATCACAACTTTCAGCATAAAAGCAACATTAATTATTTTCTTACAGTTCCACAAGTTAAAAGTCCTAATGCTAAGTTATCAGCCAGGCTGGCTCCCCCAACAGGCTCCACTGGAGAATCCTTCTCCCTGCCTGTTCTCCCTCCTGAGGTTGGCAGCATCTTTCAGCCTGTGACCTCCCCTGAGGCCCTCCAATCGCAGACTCCCACTGTTACTTCCCCTACTTCCTCTTCTCTCCTCCTGTAAAGACTCCTTTGATTACATGAGTCCTATCTGAAAAATCCAGAATACTCAACCCATCTCAAAATTCTTAACTTAATGACATCTTCAAAGACCTTATACCATGTAGGTAGCATTCATGGGCTCCAGACACTAGGACAGGGATGTCTGGGGCCAGGTACATTACTGTGAGGACCACAGACTACCTATAATAGATAGGCCCTGACCCTAAAACAGGTTTCCTATGATGCTAAGGAATAAAGACCTGGTTAAAGTTTTTAAAAAGTGCCTGGAATATAAGTGTTTAATGACTGCTGGGTGTCATTGGTACCCAACAGAAGACTGATCAGACAGGCACGAAGACTTAACAGGGTTGAGCCAGGGTTTATGTTTGGTATTCCCAGTGCAAACTGTGAGGTGGACAGAACTATTCCTGTCTTCAAACTGACACAGTACAGACTCAAGGAATAAATGACACACCCAAGGTCATGCAGTTAATAAATATCAGAGCTGAGGTTAAAATCCAAATTTATTTCAATTGACAAGTAACAACCAACACTGTTACTGAATCCATTATTTGCCAAAACAGGTGCAGTGTCAGAATCACCTTTAGGGCCAAGTAATAACATATAATTCTCAGGCCTTTCCCTGAAGATCTGATTCAGTATACACGAAATGGAGCCTGGGAATATGTCTTTTTAACAATCTAGAGATACAGTTTGGCCTAGCCAAGGTCATAAGGAAGAGCTGAATCTACCATAAAACGGTGTCAATATTATCACTGTGATCACAACAAATGCCTGTCTTCATCAAATTCACCCCAAACCACCACACTCCCACACAAAATAATATAAACAGTGTTTCTGGGTTCAGCAGTGTCAACTTTGGGGCTGGGGAACTGCTGCAGGGATGTCCTGGGCTTTGAAGATGTGGATCCCTCTGCCCCAGAGATGCCAATGGTGCTCCCCTATTGTGAAAAATGTCTCTGGATACGTCCAAAGCTTCCCCAAGCAGCGACAATGCCCTTGGTTGGAAATCACTGCAGGGGAAGACAGGTAGGAAACAATGGGTTTGGAAGCAAAGTCACTCCCTACAGAAATTCCAATCTGTGCTCAGTTTGCCCTCACCACTGAGCAAAAGCAAGCAGAAAGGGAAAAGACAGCCTGGAACTGAGGTGCAGAGTTTTCTTCCCATCAGCTGAGGGCCAGAGACGGCTGGGAAGATGCTCCCTGAGGGCTGCCACAGACCTCCACACAGCTCAGGTCCTTGTCAGCAGACAGGGAGCAGCTGTTGCATTTTTCTTGTCTGGGTCTTAGTCTCCTCATTCACAAAATTATTGGGTCAAACAAGAGTGCTTCTAAGGGTCACTAAGAACTGTGACCCAGGTGAGACCATTCCTAACCAACTCTCCTAATGGTGAGAAGGTGGGGCTGGCAGGGTGGCCATCTTCTGGTCCCATACACCGATACCGGGGCATCCGAGGAGTTTGCCGTGTACGGGAGCCACTGTGACCTGGGCATGTGGATGACCCAGAGTAGCCTCTACCCCAAAACCCCTTTCTTCTCCCTCATGTTCTCTAGCAGCCTTCCTATCTCTCATTTTCTCTCTCCGCTTCCATATAACAAAGAAGAGCTATGCAAGGCTTTGTGAAGTTTTATTTATTTTTCTCTGCTGCTGAATAAGCTCAAATACTTTTATTAAAGCTGATACTTCAGTGAAGATGGTCTGGAAAGAATGCCTGAGCCCTGAATCATAAGGTTATTTCTGACCCAAGCTTTTAGAAAAAGGACACGATACAGAGGGTGATCCTGGGTACAGATCAAGAAGAGGCCGCAGAAGGCTCTCAGAGGTGTATGCAGAGGGTGCCTGGTTCTACACTGCCCTTCAAGAAAAGCTAAAAAGACAATCTTTCCTGCAAACTACATTTTATGTAATTATCTGGCAAGGGTGTCCTACACAGAACAGATACTTAATTCCATTTGAAGTTAATCATATTTTACTAGCAGAGTGTGACCTGAAAAAAATGTTTAAAAAAGCCAACAACAAAAATACTCAAATATGAAGCATAAATGTCTTGTCCCATTTTCAAAAGGCAAATGTAATTGACTTTGAGATAAGGGCTTCCTGCCAACCCCAACCACCCTTGCAATGTCTGGCAACACTGCAGCTAACCTAGCAGAAAGAACTCAAAATAGACAGAAGTCCCCAGCCTTGGGAGTGCTCGAGAGCAGGCATGTGGCCTGCAGGAAGGCTTCAGGAAACAGCACAGAGCTCGTCCCCTCCAGATAACCACACGCCTTCCCGCGATCTCATGCCCCTGACAGGTCCCTCTGCCTCTTCTGCCCTGCTTTCCCAATACCCTCACCACCTGTAACATGGGCCTGAGAACACGTTTTTTACATCTCTCACCCCATCAGACGGCGATCTTTCAGAGGCAAGTATCAGCTCACTCACTTCAAGACCCTTGACATCGACACCAAGTACTCAACACCTGCTTCTGTAATGGAAGGAAAGGAAAGACGGGCCAGGGGAAAGCGTCACGTTGTCATGCCCTGGCTGAGGTCAGGAGCACTTACGCATCACTGCACTTACCTGCCCTGCTGCTACTCCAGCGAGTACACAGGCCCCCAGCAAAACAAGAATCCCCTGACTTCTGGGCTGTTCTTCTAATGCAAAGAATCCCGTCTCCACAGTGCGAGGCCAGCAGTGGGAGGACGAATGCCAACAGTGCTCTGCTGGAAGATTTCAAGCATGCTGCAGCCAACAGGGACATGATCTAGAAACCCTTCCTGAAACTTGACAGAACCCGCCGCAGCTACAGTGATTGTCACCAGGAACACCCTGGCCCTGTGCTTCCTAGTGTGAGGGCTGTGAGCTAGAGCACGGGTGGGAACGTGTGCTGGGATGTGTGCTGCAGCGTACTGCTGATCATTTAACGCTCTAAAAGGTTCACTGCACTGCGTTGGACTCTTCTCTGGCAACCCAGACCAGTGTCCTGTTACCACAGGGCTTGTATCAGGTGATATGCTATGTCCCCCCAAGTCCTCACATACTTTTGATGGGGCTAAGTCTGGCGCTTGCTTGTGTTCGGTTTGCTGTACCCGCCCAGGGGTGGAGCCGACATACAGTGTAAGGGAAGGTGGGTCTTCTGCTTCCGCTCTCTTCTCTCTCTCTCTCTCTCTCTCTCTCTCTCTCTCTCTCGCCAACGTGCCTCACAGCTTGCAGCCACCATGAACGGCAGCCCCACCACCCCATGCTGACTTGGAGCCAACTAAGTGTGAAATGAAACTCCCGAGAAACTGTAAGAATAAACCTTTCCTTCCCTAATTTTGGGTGTCAGGTATTTTGTGTCAGCAACGAGCAAAAAGTAACCAAGACAGGGCTGATGCCTCTGTCGCAGACCAAGGGCTGTGGGTCAGAGTTCGCAGGCATCTTGCAGGCAGGAGGTCCTGGCTGGCGTGAATCTTTGGGCCTCTGACCACTAACCTAGGCCTGGAACTTGGTACGGGGAAAGGACTAATGTGCGTTGAAGGTTCCATGCCTCGAGCATTGCTGCCACGTGATCTGCACATTCTCCTTCCTTATTCCTCACTGGGACACTTTCTAGCACCATTTAACAGTGGAACCAAAGACTCAGAGCTTCAGTCACTACGTGGCCAAGGCCACAGCAGCCACAAAGCTGAGCCCGAGACTTGGGTTTCCTCCCCTGAATCCCACTCGGCTTCCAGGACTCTGGGTTTCACGCTCCAGCACACTCACTGAGTGCCAGCGGGGTTCAGCTGAATCCCCAGAACACACTGGCACGGAACACACACACACCAGGCTCCTCACAGCTTACTGCTGCTTGACAAAATTATTCTTGGATAACAAGAAATAATTAGAGTCTCCAGAGAACAGTCCATTAGAAATACATCCTTGGGAATTAGAACATAAAACAAGCCTAAGCAGGAATGTCTCCGCTTGTTGGCAAAATTCATAAACTCACAGAATGTCAGCACTAAGCAAGTCTGTGCAGATCAACTGGCCCAGGCCCTTTGTTTTATCAAGAGGTGAACTGAGGCACCGGAGATAAAATGACTTGCTCAAGGTCGGAAGTCAAGTTCCCGCCATGACAGCACCTTACCCCCTTCTCATTCTCAGATCCCAGCTCTGAATATCCTGCGTGTGAGTCCTCCCTGCTGACGGACAACCCTCAGAACCAGGGCTCAGCGAACACCCCCTGGTCAAAGCTCCCTGTCTCGTCAGGTAATTGAGACTCTTGGCCACAGATGGAAGCTGCCACTGCCACATCATCTCAACATTTAATCACCCGCAAAAGCCATTTCCCGCCTCGTTTGTTCCACTGCCAGAAATATTATCCTTAAATAATCAACACAGGGCAGACACCAGCAATGGACAGCACGGCTTCCCTCTTCCTGGGAAGTGGCAGCCTCACCCCAGGTGCAGAGAGGAGGGGCTGCACCCAGCTGCACGCCCTCCAGGCACTGGAGGAGGACCGCTGCAGTCCACAAGACCCATCGTAAATCCCAGCGAGCCCCCTTGGAGGAGGAGAGCCCTCTCCTGCTGCCCTGGGGAAGCACGAGGAGATGATCCAGGCAACAGCCAGCTGGGCCTGGGCACCAGGAAGCCCAGTACCCTGTGAGTCTGAGAGAGGAGGGTCTTCAGTTAGAGCCCAGCCTGGGCAATTTAGTGACTTAGCAAGATCCAGTTTCAAAACAAAAGATAAAAAGGGCTGGAGATGTAGCTCAGTGCAAAGACCCTGGGTTCAATGCCCAGTACTGAAGAAGGAAGAAAAAAAAAAAAAAAAGCAAACCCCACTGGGAGTTGGGGGCCCAGAGGTGGGAAGTGAGGAAGCATGACCAAGTGATCCGAGCAATAACGTGGGTGGCACGCGCTTTACAGGCAGGCACGAGGGCCACCTTCTTCCAGAGGGAGGACTGGGCGTGCACAACTAAACATACAGAGATTATTATACTCCCTAAGGTAACGCTGAAAACCACACTCAAACACAATTCAAAAGGAACAGAGAATAGGTATCATTTCCACTTCACAAGGCCCCTCGAGTAATTATCTGAGTGGAGTGAACTCACCTCCTGCCCCCCGCCCCTGAGGGCTTCCTGCATGAGGCAGTCACCGTGAAAACTGAACGGCCCTTCTCACAGTTCTCATGCCCGTCTATTCAAGTCCAGTGCACGAGGGAACCAAAACTGAGAGAAGCTAACCAACTTGACTTGACCTGCAACACACAGCTAGAGTCTGCCCCCCAATTCTGAGCTATTTCCTCCTCCACTCGTCACCTCTGGCTCTGCGCGCAGCACAGTATCAGTGGCAGTGCTGGGCCAGGAAAAGTTTAAGTACCTGCTCACTGAAAGGAAGAATAAAAGAGCTCAGATTCATACCATTCACTAACTTCCACAGTGCAAATATTCTTGCTGTGGCAAATTTCTATCAGCTATGTGCATTAACAGGCTCACAAAACACCTTCACCAACCAGCTCCGAGTTGCTCGGAGCATAGCACACCATGGCTGCTATGGAGACCCAGAGGTTCCTCATTCAGCCTCCATCTGCGAGAAGCCCACTGCCCAAGAGGGCGAGGACAGACTAAGACAGTAACGCAAGCCAAACGCATGTGGGATTTACCCCGTCACCTCTCCAGCCTGGCTGAGCACCCCCTGCTTCCTCCACATTCTGCTTGGGTACCTGTGTCTTCATGGCTCAGTCTGAACAGGACCCTCGGGGAAGCCTCTGAGGTCGAGTCTCCCTGGGAGACACCGCCCCAAGCTCTTTCCAGGGCCTCGCATTTACAGCTACTTGGCTATTTACTGGTGATGGTTTACTGAAAGCACCTCTTCCCCCTGGACTGCAAGCAGAGGCTGTGTCTATCTGGGTCACCTGTGTGACCTCAGCACCCCTCTGGGTCATGGTAAGCATCCTCACGTGGTTTCTGACTGGTAGGCTGACCGCATAACGCAATGGGACTTTGGTATAAAGGAGATGGGGCAGGCCTAGAATGACCAGGAAAGGTTTCCAGGAAGAGGAGGGCACAGAGCTGAACCTTCACGGGCAGAAAGGATTTGGAGGAAGGGAAGGGGACGGGCTTCCCTGGCAGGGGATAAGGGCGTGGCGATGGAAAGAGGACCGCATCTGCTGAGGACCAGGAGAGGGTGGGCCAGAGGGCACAGCGGGTGAGTCAGGGAATGAGGAGAGGGCTGGAGGGAGGGAAGCAGGGTAAAAGGAAAGGCTTGGGAGAGGCTGATGAGAGCCGCAAATCCCAGCTGCCCCGTGGGCACCACTGGGGACAGTGAGACGATGGCTGAACCCAGCCTCCTCCACCCCAGAACTTAGCCCCAGAGACACTGAGAAAACAAGAAGGAACCAGGTCCTAGGACAGCAGCCCCAGCTGTGACAGCAAAAAAGCCCCGTAAGGAAGAGCAGTGCATGGAAGGGCGAGGAAGGCAAGCAGGTGGACAGGCGAGAGCAAGGGAGACTGTCGCAGGCACAGACCACGGCCGCCCTGCCCAGCTGCTTGACTGAGGCTTGACCATAGCCCCTTCCCCTGTCCGGGACACCGGCCTCTCCCCGCCCGGGGGTATATTCCTAGTCCAGGCAGTGACCCTGAGCACACTCGAAACACAACAGAAGAAAGGTAACTTTGGGAACAGGGGGCCCCGAAGGAAACCACGGCAGGTGGAGGAGAAGAGAGCAGAGTTGGGGAATCGGCCTCCCCCAGTCAGGTCACCGTCCCTCTATCACAGCACCCTGTCACCTGCTCTGGAAGGGGGTCAACCACCACTGGCACCATGCCAGAGAGACTGTCCACAGCCCTGGAGGGCCTGCCCTAGGGCTCTGCCTCCCAGCGGGCTGGCTCTTGCACCTGCCCTCTGGCCTCTCCATGGAAGCTTTTACATTTGGGGCACGGCTAGCAGTGAGACACGTCTCAACAGTCAGCATCCAGACTCAAGGTCCTCACTCTGCCCAGCCCGGCTCTGTCTCAGCAGCAGCCTGCAGCCCTGCCAGCATCAGGACAGTTAGGACCTGGCGACCAACCCTGGCTGTGATTCACATCACAAAGTGAGGTGCACGTCGTCCACCTGGGGGCCCTGGGGCCCCTTCACAAGAGTCAGAGCCAAGCACTGATTCCAGGAGCCAAACGCCTTCTGCTTTTGCACACAGCCCTGGCTCTTCCCGCCAGCGGTACTCACTGGTTACCCAAATCCACACGGATTCAGTAACAGGGAATCCTGGAACTGGAAGAAAGACCATCAAGTCCATGCCTCAGGCATTGGAGGGCTGCTTTTTCAGCCAGTGTCTCTAAGCCCATCCAAACTCTTCCCATGAGCCAGCTCCAAAGGTTTCTGTTCTACACCATCAGGTACAGTCACAGCAACGGCCCCGCTTCTCTGGCACTAAATTCTTAGTGATTTTTCTTGTTGCTGAGACAAATGCCCAACACCCACAAATTAAGGGAGGAAAGACTTGCTGGGCTCACAGTGTGTAGAGGTTTTAGTCCACAGCCAGCTGCCTGCAAGGCAGGGTGGTTCACAGCAGAGGGGCATCGCAGAGGAGAAACAGTTCGAGGCAGGGCAGACAGAAGACAGCAAAAGCAAGTGAATGACAATAGCAGCTTCTTCCTGCCCGTTTTATATTCTCTCTAGGCTACCCAAGGCAGGGCGGTGCCAAACCAATCAGTGGACTAATTTAGTAATCACACACCCTTAGTCCCTGCATCTTTAATCCTGGCATTGCACCGTGAATCAATCCTAGCATCACACACTCTAGATCCAGCCACCTCTGGAAAAGCCCCACCTAGGACCACAGGAGGCTTTGGGAGGACACCCAGACACAGGTCATACCACTGGGGTAGGATAAAAGACATAAAGAGAGGTAGAAAAGAGGAAAGCCGTAATTTTAAAATTACACTTGGAAGAAAACAAAACAGCTTCAGGACACAAAATTTACTCAGGAAACTCACTCAAAAAAAAAAAAAAAAAAAACTTAAAAGACAGTCTAGGCCCATCCTCATCACCTTAAATTAGGCTTCCATACACTGAAAGCTGATCACGCTTCAGTCTCAAACACCTGTAAATGGTTTACATTCTAATCCAGCTCCCAGGTACAGGCCCAGTCATACTGCAGAAATGCATGCCCCAGATCACTCCTCTTACAGACATCCCCACTCCACATAAAACCCTCAGCCCTGGCCATCAGTCTCTCTTCTCTCTCCCTCTTCTCTCTCTCCTCCTCCTTCCCACACTCTCTCCCCTTCCTCTCTCCATCTCTTCACTAGTAAATCTAGCCTCTTCAGGAGTCTCACTGACACGTCTTAAAAATTTTTTTCTGTGATATCAAGAAGTGACCAAACCTACAACCTACCCCGTGAGTGGGGATGAATCATGCTCCTCCATCTCTGTTTTGAGGAAGCTCCTCGGACCCGTCCAGTGAAAAGACCCCTCACCAGTCCTGCCGCAGACCCTGACAGCTAAATGCCCCTTGGCTCTGATCATCAGGCCCACGGGTGTGCCAGTGCCAATTCTTAGTGCATATCCCCTTGCTTCAACAAGTCAAACTGAAGACCCTCTCTCCCAGAAGTACCAAAGTGAGACCCTCCCTGGTAAGGCCTGCCATCTCTTCCATACAATGCTGTCCCCTACCTGGGCCCCAGCTCAGCCTCAGCAGGCACCTCCCGCAGGGGAACGCCCTCTCTGGGCCACTCCCTGCTCTGGGGGTGGAGCCACCACAGAGCTGCAGACTGCTCCTCAGTCACTTAGTGCTGAATCCACTGCCAGAAACAGGAAGTGCCGGCAGCACCCCTGGGGACGCTGCACCTGGGAGGGGCTCCAGAGCCAGCCCCACACTGGCCATGCACCGTGGGCTGGCAGGACCCAACACACAGCAGCAGAGAGCCCGGGGGTGGGGGTGTCAGTCCCCTCCTGCTGTGCCTGTGTAGCCCAGGGTCAGGGGACTCCCTGTGACTCCCTCAGCCCTGGAGAAGCCACAGTTTTTCTCACAGTAAGACACAGTCCCTTCCTAGTTGCAAATAAACAGGTTCTCTGACCTGCTCTCCATCATGCAGGAAAGCAGACAGACGGGAAGATGGCGACTAGCAGTGGGGGAGGGGACAAGCAGGACAAGGGAGGGACAAAGGACAAGATGTGCTGCAGAGAGGGTGCAGGGAAGTGGAGCTCCACTCCCAGACCCCTGGGATTCAGTGTGCGTGGCAGGGTCCACACTCCGCTCTGCCCACCCCCTCCCAGCACCCAGGCGTCTGCACCAGGTCAGCCCAGTGTCAAACAGGAGGGGGAGCACCTCCAATTAGCAGAGCAGGCACATGCTTCTGGCATGGAAAATTGGATTGGCTGGACCAAGGGTTGAGCCCTGTTTGTGAGGCTTCTGAATAGCAAATGAGCCATCAGCAGAAGCTCGGCCTGATGAGTCAGCTCAGTGACAGCACAAAATCCCACCGTCTCCTCCCAAGACCGACTAAAGGTGCCCTGTGTATCTAACAGAAAATTAGGCAAAGAAAATAATTTGTCTTTTTTTCCTCTCTCCCCTCTATCAAAACTTTCCTCTCTCATTTTACCTGGACCTGTCTCAAGCACAGCTTTTCCTTAAATATATCTTGCACTTAAAATACAATTTGCAGATAGAAGTAGTGCACTGTTTTGTGTGTGTGTGTGTGTGTGTGTGTGTGTGACAGATTTCTCAAAATATTCCTGCTGTAAAGCTCTTCATGATCAAAACTCCAATCAGATATGCCTAATGTTTCCCCCAGAAGAAGAACGAGGGACGACTCTAAGTGAGCCTCAAATTTTAACCCACCTAAAAATCATCCTAAGAATCATAAAACTGCACATGTGCCTTCCCTTCCTAGTAGACTGCGATTCTGAGTATGAATCTCAGAGGGCAGGGAACCGTCATCTCAGCAAGGAAGGCAGGACGCCTGCAGCATGCCCGGCGATGCTCAGCTCTAACTGTGCCAAGTCCAGCCAAGAAGAAGACATTTACAAGACTTTTACAAGAAACCATTTGGTTCAAATGCAAACTCTGGTTATCCAGTCAAATCTCTGGGTTCTAGATCCCCATGTCTGTCCTATCTTCCAGTGTGATGAGCTATGCCAATAAAGCAATTCTGGGAGCGGCACCTACTGGTCATCTCTTATACTACAGGCAAGCCCTAATAGACCAAAAATTTTAGGAGCAGGAAGTCCATAATTCTAAAAAACAGTATTAACTGCCACCTTTCAGAGTAGGACCTTTGAATTTGCTGCAGTCAAGTTCTGAGGAGTGGGCATTAAGTAAACCTTTTGCTTCTGCAGACCTGGAGGACAAGGCTCCACCTCTATCGTAAGGAGGAACTCCACTAGATGTGTAGACAAGAAAGCCCATGGCTCCTTGGAGCTCTTGATTCTTGCCGTAATTCGGAAGACACCCTCTTAAGGCAGGTCCTCAACTGGCCCAGCAACGATTAGGTATATAATCACTGCCCACTAACTCAGCAAGTATTTACTGGACATTTTCTCTATATGAACCCTGGATGCCATGTCAGCATTTAGACTCCAGAGTCTGACCAATCACTTAAGAGTAGACCCCTAGAGGAAACCTATTCACCATCCCTTCTCTTCACCACACACTGCCAAAGGGAGTTGAAGGAGCCCCCCAACTTCAAAGAGTAGGAAATCTACTTAGAGGAATGATTCATAGCAAAGGACACAGGAAACAGGTGAAAAATGTATTTCTAAAACCCACTAGATGAACCTTAAGCATTATGGAAAAAAGGCTCTTCAACAATGGCCAAAGCAATGCAGCACAATGAAGCATGCTTTGAGAACCTAATAATTTATCACTTTGTTAGGTGGAATGCACCCTACTTTATGATTTACAAATTACCATGACTTGACACTCAGTGCAACCGCAGCAGGTAGCTGAGAGGGGTTTGTTATGTGTAAAGCACAAAATTCTTATTTATTTTTAGTGGTTTTAAATCTTTTCTGTGATCACTTTTGCAAACAATTTCCTTTGTAACTCTCACACTCCTTTCTTTTTTCTTCCGTGACCACACCAGCTAGACCGCAAGAGCCTCCCCACACAGTACACGTCTATGACCTTCGGCACAGGCATTGCCTGGACTCTGCCTGGAAATCAGAACTCCAGGTCCCTCTTCAGGTGATCTCATCAAGCTCTGTATTTTAACAGGACCCTCAGGTGATTCCTATGCATGCTCTGTCACCACCTGTTTAGAAAATAGAAGTACTAAAGGGTATCGATGTGTTTTCAGTTGGTTTTTTTGTCCTGAATGTAATGAGAATGTGTCTCATTCCCATCATTATTTATGAGTTTATTATAAGTTTTTGATGGATTTTCTGTGTCAGGTTAAAGTAGGAAACTCTATGTAAATATTAATCACTATGAAAAAATTAAAGTCTAAAGAAGCATCTACCAGCAGACCACACAGCTTGTAAAGCGCAGATCAAGCACCGAAGTCCACATCCATTCTGCCTGCAAGTTGTGCGACCATCATAAGGGAAGATGGACTAACACTAAAATATTTCCAGCCATCAATACGCATTTGTGAAACAAGTGAATGAATGGATGGATTCCACTGCACTTTTTAATGTGAAAAGTATTTCTGCATAGCTGAATGAACATTAAATGTCAGATCCTTGGATATTTGTAAACCACATGATTCAATATGCAAGAAGAAATCTCTATTTTAAGGTACTCTGCACTAAATTCTCTCAAAGAGGAAAAAATAGCTTGCTTTATAAAAATATACTCCCTGAGAGATTTTAATCAACAAGTGTTGATTGGGCACAGCTGTGTGCCTATAACTGTCTTTAGTTCTAATAAGGATTTGGAAGATGTAAAATAGTGTTTTTCAAATTTAGAATGTACGAGAATCACCTGGAGGACTTATTAAACCACAGATTGCTGGCCTAACCTGTGCCTCTGAGTTTCTCATCCAGTGTATCTGGAAGGCCAAAATTAGCATTTCTACCAACTCCCACAGTAATGTTGATACTTTTGGTCCAAGGACCACACTTTGAGTAGCACCGACACAAAATAGCCTCTCTGTATGTAAGACGGTGTCTCTCTACGCTGCCTGTGCATTAAACCCACCTGGGAAGCTCCTTAATACCGATGCCCCAGCCCCTCCCACAACTTGCCAGATCAGGTCTCTAGAGGTAGACTCCAAACACTGATAGCTTTTTCACAGACTCCCAGGTGAAAATGTGAAGCCAGAGTTGAGCCCTGCTAAGGTCTGGATTGTAGCTGGGGAGGTGAGATAGATACACAAGAGGAGCTCTAGGGCAATGCACACCTGTGTGCCACAGCCAGCTGGTATGAGCTGCAGTAAGCCAGTCGTACATACTGCTTCACAGCCCTGCATTCAGGGACAGCAGGTTGCCCACCTGAAGTCAACCACAGTAGGGGTACGTACACTACAGAAATTGGTAAAGGCTACACACCAGGGGCATTCTCTGCTCTGCTTAGAGAACTATTTATTAAACATTTACCCGCACACCACCAGACAGAAGCCAGAGGCGATTAAGTACCAAACAAATGATCAGGCAACCAGTGTCAGGGAGGATGGGAAGGAAAAGAAACTGCACTGGGCCAGCAATGGACCAAAAGGATGGACAGGATCTGTGTGGAAAGAAGGGCATCTGCCTGGAGAAAACACCAAGACACGTGGGAGGTGGGACAAGGCACACAGTGAGACCGAACACTCTTACTGTAGAGGATTCTTATTCTATGAAAATTTGGTTTCGGAAGTTTAGATATCATAGGAAGGGTCTCCACAGAAAATTACACACACGCGCACAGACCACATGTGGGCCAAATGTATCCATAAGGATCATTAATAGACAAAACAGGCCACCAAGATGCAACTGCAGTTTGTCACTAAGATGCCACACAGAGCTTCTGATGGACCTCCGAAGCTGGGAGTCAACAGCTTGCAGACAGCACCGAGAGGCACCCTGGACCAGACCATTCAGCCCCCATTTTCCTTCCCACTTTAGTTATGCAAATCTGTTTTAAGCCCATCCACCTTCTCTCAAAAGCTTTTACAAGGGAGTTTGCATCGTCAAAATCATCCCCTAATTCCCAAGGGGAAGAGGGACTGTCAACGGCCATTGAGACGCTGGACCCTCTGTGAGGAGCAGATATGCCTCCGGTCTGGAAAAATACATTTCCAGGCAAAGAAAAAAAATGGACTTGGCAGAGGGGAACAGAAGAGCTTCGCCGATCCCTGCCCTGAAGGTCAAAGAGAGGCCTACGAGAGCCGATTTTACACACGTCCTTACCAGAACTTTCGGCATGGTGCTTTTCCCTCCATTTGCGGGGAGAGAGGAGGCACTGAAGAGAAAAATACCCATGAATATTTCATGCAGTGCCTCTGCTGACTTCTTCATTCCCTGAACACCCATTAAAATGCCACTGTAATAATGTCATTGTTTGCTCGTCATTTCCTATCTGGCTCTTAGGGAGGAAAAAAACAGAAATAATAATTCCTTGCTCTGATTGGGAGGTCACAGGAAATCATCTAGCACTTGTACTAAGGCTTTTGAAGATCAAAGGGCTAAACAATCACATTTTCATTTATTTGGCGGCATTCGGGGAGGTAGAATGCAATAGGAGTACATTTTCCAGATAAATGAAGCTTATCCTGAAGTACTGAATTTGTTTTTGAATTTTAACTATTTCAAATGGTAATTATTCTAGAACATTCCCCGCTTTGCTGTTTTCTTAGACAAAACAAATGGAGCACAATGTAACCTTTCTTGTAGCATTTCAGAATCATCAGTGCAAAGAGTCTAATGTTGTATCATGGTATTATATGCCATGTCTTAGGTTTACTGCGGTATTTAAGAGTGTCTCTGAATTAATAGCCTCACCTGGATGAGCTTGCTGAATTCTCAGCTGTTTTATTTTATGTATTTTTCCCTCTCCTATCTACTATCTTGTCAGTCTATCCACCACCAAGTCAGGGTGGAATCACTGAATTTCCCTCTGGTGTTGATTCTGTAGCCCCGCTTCCTTGCCAGTGATAATTTCTTGATCTAAATTTGTCATGACCTGAGAAAATCCACAACCACAATTATTATACTAGTATGTACAGAAAGAGTTAACAGACTGAACACAGGCCAAAGACAGTATTTTCTAAGAAAGTGTATAACATCTAGCACATAAAAAAAAAACCCTGGGCATCTTGTCTTAGCATCTTTGAATTGTATTTGTTCCCTTGCTTACTTTTTCTTGATGTGTCCTGGGTAGCAGTTTCCCCAGAAGCAATTCTTAGATAAATGGATTCACCGTTTTAATGATGTGTAATTAACATGTACATGCGCATAGTGCTTGTGGTTAGTCATATATGTAGTTAGCACTGAGTATGCGCTAGGTGACATAATGGCAAAGGTTACAAAATCCATTCTAGAGAAACCTCACTCTCTGGCAAGGAGACAAGGCCTATGGTGACCCAACTCCTGCTAATTTCTTAAAACTCGGCCCCTTCTCTACTCCTCAGGGGCCTTCTCCAGCCTCTCCATCTCGGACCCGCCAGGAGAATTATTATCTCTGCACCTTTGCCCTCTGCTCTTCCTTCTCCCCAGGATACTCTTTCTGCAACTCTGTGGCTGACACTTTCCGTCTCTTTAGGTCTCAGATCAGCTACTCCCCTTCTAAGAGGCATCCCAGAGCAGCTGACCTCTGGCTCACCACTGCTTTCTCTCTAGTACGTGGCTGTGTTTTGTTTTCTTGGTAGAAGCTTCCCTGATCTGAAATTATTCTACCCACTAACAGCCACATCATCTGCTTGCCCACCTCTGTCCAAGCTCCCCAAGCACAAGAGAGTCCTTCGTGGCAGCCCCAGGCCAGCACAGGCCCTCTCGGGAGCATCTGCTGCCCCAACACGTTGGCACAGATAGCATAAAACAAGTTCAGTTATGGCAAAGGAGAGCAGAGAACACCTATCTATGTCCAGGAGCAGAAAAAAAACCACTAACAGGTGAGGACTAAACTCTAATTCAGATAATGACTCTAGCACACTGCGGGGAAAAGATCAAAGGATATCCCAGACAAAGGCAAAATCTAGTAAATATCCCAAAAATATGTATTAAAGTAACCACGTCACAAAATCTCAACTCAGTGATTTAAATATTGTCCAATTTTTACCTTCATGAGAGAAGTTTGTGCAGAATAACCTTAAAATGGAGATTCCTTGCATATTATATCATATGGTTTACAAATATCTAAGACACTAAGACAGTGTTCACTCAGCCATGCAAACAAACCTTTCATGTTTAAAAAAGCAAGGTACAATGATGCTCATGCATTCATTTAGATCTCATGCGGCTGGAGTGGCAGCGAGTGAGCAGCCCCTCTCCTGCCATCGCCTCTTCCTAGAAGATTATTTTGCCCTCTGCAACAGTAGAGAACATTCTCAAGTACTCTGTATGTGTAGCCTCTGGTAGTCTGCAAAGATTGCCATAACACAGTACCACAAATTGGGTGGCTTCAACCAACCACATTTATTGTATCATAGTTCTGGAGGCTAAAAATGTAAAATCAAGGTGTGAATAGAGTTGCTCCCTCTGAGGGCTATAAAGAAGAAGAATCTGTTTTCCATGCCTCTTGCCAGTTTCTGGTGGTGTGCTGGCCATCTTTGATGTTCCTTGCCTGTAGATGCATCACTTCAATCTCCACTGTCACATTGAGATGACGTCCTCCTGCATGTGTCTGTCTGTGTCCATCTCTCCCCTTTGATAAGAACAGCGGTCATACTGCATCAGGGTCCCACTCTATTCCAGTATGACCTCAGCTTAACTAATCACATTTGCAATGAACCTATAAATAAGGTCACATTCTCATGTCACGGGGTTATGACTTAACATATGAATTTTAGGGGACACAGTTCAGGCAGTAACTCAGAGCCTTAGACCTGACACCAGTTTTCCTGGCACCAGCTGCTTCTGCAGGATGAAGACATGTCTGGGGTCAACTAGTGAGCACTCTGGTGGCAGATTAGTTCCCATCAAGCTACTGAGGGGATATGGGGGACACACGAAAAGGACAGCCAGGTGGAAAGAAGCCTGAGAGAAGGACAAGACGAGGCACAGGAACCCATTCCCCTTCAGAGAGGGGTCGTGATACCACAGAGACCCTGCTAGATCAGTTCATCGGACTGTCATTTTAAAATGATAAGGCACAGGGAATCCATGCAGATAGTTACCCCAAGGCCAGAAGATTCAAGGGCCCTAGACTCAGGTAGGCACTAAAAAGATGAGATGGAGTCAGTTTCCTTCTCTGCAAAATGCCCCTAGAGATCCTTCCTGTCACCATAATCCATGGTTCTGGTAGCCATTTAATAAACATATCCAGTAGCCAAATGAAGCAGTAAATAAATGAGATCACAGCCATAAGGATAAGAGAAAGTAACCCTCATTATAGTTACCCACTCACCCACATCAATTTACAAAATGGCCAGGAATGAATCTGGGTTAAAGATCAATGCCCTCTGGAAGTAGTTAAAATCGAATAATATCACAGCCACTGCAACACAGAGGCAGAAACACACTGAGGGCCTAATTAAATCTCCTATTACACATGCACACAGGTGTTTTTCTTGCCACAAAACACAGATCGTAGACCTTTTCTCCCCCACCAAGTCCCAGCCATCGCTGGGGCTCAGTCTAAAAGCATTCTTCAGCACTGAGGCTCCCGAACAATTCACTCCAAGAAGCAATTATTTCTGGGATTAGGAATTCTCCTGCTTCCACACCCCAGCCTGATGTGTGTTCCTCCTGCAAAGGGCTGAGGAGCTATAGTCAAGCATACAATCAAAGAGAAGGACGACCTGTGATCCTCACTCTCCCTTTGTCCTTCAGACAGCTGCTGTAAGCATCAAAGCAGCGAGGAGAACCCGCGAGAGGAGCGTCAGACACACACCTGGGCGGCGAGACATCTCCCGGAGAAAATGAGAAGCCTCCTTTCAACGGCGGAGTTTAAGAAAAGAAATTGCGACAGAAATAAGAACCCAGAAGAAAGAAAAGAGAAAGAAGAGGAGAGAAAGTTCACACCACCCAAACAGAATTTCAAACAGCTGTCACAAGCAACATCCAGCCAAGAAAAAGCTAGGGGAGACCCCATTCCCCGAGCACAGGCAGCAGGCAGCAGCTGTGTCCCCCAGCGCAGAGCACATAGCACTCTTCAGAAGCAAAGGCAGCCCCGGGACGTGGCCCTCGGGGAGCCGCTGTGCGGTTGGTCCCGCCTGGCATCTGAAGGACAAATGGGCCCAGCTCTGCACGGACGTGTTGTGCAAATGAGATAAAAACCAGCCCGCAGTGAGACTCAGGATGCACTGAGGACAAGAACTAATGGCAATTATTTAGTTTTAATAACTGGGTAATTGCTGACCAGACCAGCAGGGGCCAAAAGGCCAATGCCTTTGCTTTGCCAAGAAAACTAAGGGTTAGGTGTTAACCGCATAAAATTAAGTGGGTTGCTGCCTTGGTCACTTCTAATTGGGCTGTGTGGCCGCACGACACGGGGACAGACCATTTGGGTCAGGGGGCCCCTGGCAGATCCACCTGGACAGAGAAAGCACAAACTTTTCTGAGTTGTATTTGGCTAAAATAACTTAACTTGCCAGTAGCTGCTCACTGCCAGCGTGGGCTAGGAGTCCAAGTGTAGCAGCTGATCTCTACATGGAAACAGACCTTCCAGCCTCAGAAGAAGCCAAGGGCCAGTCTCACGGAGTCCTGAAAGCAGGTGGAGCAGTCAGAAGGTCAAGTTCTCAGCATTCAGTCCTAGAAACTGCTGATCTGAAAGTCAGGACAGTTTCCCTACCTCCAGCACAGCATGATTCACCAGGGTCCCAGCCACAGTGCTGCTGGGAGCTTGAAAGAAAGGACTTACCTTCAGGAAGGATCTGTCTGAAAGTATCGCCCTGACCACTGTCTGTGGCCAGTGCCGCCTAAGGGCCATCCCGTTTCCACAGGCCACTTGTAGGCCACATGCTCATTTTGCCACCAAGCCCTTGTGCCAACCTTTCCCACTCCCGGACGCTCTCCTCCTACCCACATCCTGCTCTGCACCTTCCAAGAGCCACCTTACCCCCACTCCTGCCCCACTAAGAGACCCCACCCCAGGGAAGATGCTAAGTGAGCATTGCTCAGTCACTGGGCCCTGCTGACCACTGAGCTTTTGTTCCATTTCAGGATCATAGGATATTTTGAGATCATGCAGTTCAACTTCACAGATAAAAACAAACCAAGTTCCAGGTAGGATACACGGACCATTGAGATATTCTTTTGTTTATTTCTACTGCATGAATGGGCATCTCATGTGTCTAATATGCTATAGTACTATACTGTCTGAAAGACAAATTCTTTATGATTCTATTTGCTAGTCTTTTAAATATGCATAGTAGGCAGGGCGTGTTGGCTCATGCTTATAATCCCAGCACTCAGGAGACTGAGGCAGGCAGATCCCTATACGTTTGAGGCCAGCCTGGGCTACAAAGTGAGTTTAAGGCCAGCTGGAACTGCATAGTGAGACCCTGCCTCAAAAAGACAGAAATAAATAAACAAATATGCAGAGTACTTAACACAGAAGCAGATCTTTGGTAAGTATCTGTTCATTAGTTCTCCAGTCCTTGTTCCTTCTCTGTGATTCACTGATGACCTAACTCTGATAACTGTGGGGCTCAAAGTGCCCTCAGCATCCTCTAACCCCACATCTATGATGATCCACATAAAAAGGTGGTAATTTTCCAGAAGGGCAAATCACTTTGGCTGAGGTCAGACATGTAACAGACAGCAAGGAAGAGAAACGGGTTGGCTCCACACTCCTTGATCCAGGTAGATCAACATTCCTTCCCTGCACACTAACTGCACACTAATTTACCAGTTTCCTGCGTGTCACCATCCTTACACAAGTACAACTAAGGCACAGTTCTTGCTCTTAAAGAGTTTCAACACCATGAGGAAGGCAGACAGGAACGCAGATCATTATGACTCCCTATGACAAGCTTAATGACAGTGCAAAGAGCCCGTCTCTGTCTGCCTGTGCCTCTCTTCCACCCCTCACCAACAAAGGCCCATCAATGCCCCATGAATGGCGTGGTCACTGCCAGAGCCCCCAGCACACCTCTGCTTCCAGGTCCTTGCTCATACTGCCCGCCCCCCAAGATGGCCTCACGCTTGTGTAAATCTAACCATCGTAGAGACTCAAGTTTCACCGCCAATCCTGAAGTCTTCAGGACTTACTCTTTTCATCCTTACCTACTCTGCCACTTTCTTTCTGTCACTTCACTTGGTCTCTTACTACACTTCTCATTCACTTTTCATGCAACCTCAACTCTCATAAAATCTTAGTATTGATCTGAATTTTCAATTTCTTAATGGTTACTTCAAGTTCTCTTCCCTACAAAATTTAAACCTGAACGAGTCTCAGATACACAGACAATGCTCAGTAAAGGAGATACTGATAAAATAAAATGGTGAGAGTTTAACTTTTTAAAAAATTACATTAAATACATTAATCCCCCTTAAAATGCTCTCCATCACTTCAAATATACTCTTCCCATTACTCTTGCCACTTTCTGAAGCGGTTTTGGGATTCCTCTTTCCTGAATGTCTTTAGTTGTGCTCTCACGAATTCCTGGATGTCCCAAATTGATACAAAACATTCATCTTTTGTAGTCATTTTAACTTTAGGGAAGACCCAGAGGTCATGTGGTGCCAGACCTGGTGAATAAGATAGATAAGAACACACCAGAATGTTTTCATAAAAAGCCTACCTTTCCACTGGATAGCACTTAGTAGCAGGATCCACCATATTTTTTAATCACGCCTCACAAAGAGGACTTTCAGAACAGCTTCAGAAAAAGTGCAAGACCAATGGGAAAAGTGTGTCCAAAGTTAGTGAGAGCATTCTGAGGGAATTGATGGCAATGTGTCTTTTACTGTGAAAAATATTTTATTTAAATCTTCACTGTATATTTTGATTGTACTACCTAGCTCCTTGAAAAATGAATATATAGATGAGTTAATGAACGAATGTGCCACATAACTGATCAGATTGTTGGTCAGTAACTCCAGATAAACTTATCCTCTACCCAGTTCCTCCTGTCCCTCCTATACACACACACACACACACACACACACACACACCCCACACACACACACTTTTCAGTCAAGCAGAATGAGCTGACCTGGACAGCACTCACCATAGAGCCCTGCTAAAATTAACCACATCATTTCCTTTTTTTTTTTTTGGTGGCACCAGGGATCAAATTCACAACCTCACGCCTGCCAAGCAGGCACTTAAGCTGCTGAGCCAAACTCCCGGCCCTAGCCACATTATTTCAATAGCACCTTTTCTAACTTAATTTTGTGTTTGGCATCCCGCTTCAACCCATCCTACCTCCATCTGGATTATTTTAGTATTTAGGGGAAAGGAGAATACAAGGAAATGAGCTGGCAAGAATGTGGTATAATTCTGTGGTTCAACCTGCCAGCCCCTAATGAGTGGAATAAATCTTTATTGATGCTGATAAACAAGACACCAATACATGGGCACAGAGGTCAGGCTTCAGCGGGGTGGAGCCCCAGCAAGGACTGATTTCTGTAATCGGTTTTCATTTCTCTGTGACTATCCCACATGTCAACCAGGCTAGAGGTGAATCATTTCCTAAGTAAATTCTCATGTCCTAGAACAAGAAGCAAGGCCCTAAATCCAGCACTGCTCTCAACTGCAAAACCCAAGTAAGCTTATCTATCTTTTGATGCCTCATTTGACTTCTTCTAAAATCAGAAAAGCCAGGTGAGATGAAAGTCATTTTCTGAGTAAATTCCCACGTCTAGGAGAAAAAAACAACAAGGCTTTAAATCCAGCATTGCTCTCAACTGCGAAGTCCAGGGAAGTTTATCCATCGTTCAATGTCTCTATTGACTTTTCCTGTAACTAGAAATACTGCTTTGGACTTTACCTCTGACATTTGCTGATAGATCTATTGGTGCACAGTGAAGTCCTACCCTCTAAGGCGGGTAATAGTGCACAAAGGGGTCCATGATTCCCACACCTGGACACACAATCAAACCACCCACAGAGCATGCTAACAGCAGGAGAGATCTGACTCGGCCATAGCTAGGGGCTGACATGCTGATGTTTGACAAGGGCCTCCGATGACTCTGATACAGAAGACTCACGTGACAGGCAGGGGAACAACATGGGAACTGAATGAGATGAAAACAGCATGTGCTTTTCGGACAGGAAGACTTGGGTTGAAATCCCAGCTCTATTGTTATTGCCAAAAAGAGTTCCTTAACCTCTGGCCGAGAACAGGTTCTGCAGTGAAATGTTGTAGGGATTTAAGCACATAACACTCTCAAAACTGGAAGCACAGCCTGGCATATGGCAGAATTTCAGTAAACAGAAGCTGCCCACAGAAAGAGCCCTCGAACTCCTACTTCACAGATTGCCTGGTTCTCTCCAAACTCCACTAAATCTTACTAAGTCAACTAAACCCGCAGGACAATGGTATACAGAAGACTGTGGATGAGAAAGTCCCTTTGGAAAGTCTCCTCCAAAATAGTGAAAGTTACTGTATATCTTTCAAAATCAGTTTGGGGCTGGGGATGTGGCTCGGTGGTAGAGTTCTTGCCTTGCCTGCAAGAGGCCCTGGGTTTGATCCCTAACACCACAAAACAAAGACAGTTTTGGAGGAACAGAGAAAGAAAACCATCCACAAATCCACATAGAAGGATGTTTCTTCTACTTCTCTTTTCAAAGTAAATCACTTATATAGTGTTAGGGAATGGGCTGTCTGATAAAAAGCAAAGTGTTGCTAACAACAAATACTTGCATTCTTTCTATTCCTCCCTTGTTTAACATATTTTGTATTCAGTGCATCATTCAGACGCCAACCTTAATGGAAACTTTCCTGCGGGGCTTCAGAGCCCAAGTTCTCTTGACACAACCTGGCCCAACCGCTCTACATGAATGCAGATCATTTTTCCTGTTATATTTCCTAGCAAGAAAAAAGGTAAATGTCATTTAACCTTCCTCAAACAGTGAAGGTGGTTTTCGCTCCATCCATCAAATGGATTCCTCACTCTTAATTTAAAAAATTAGAAAATGCCCTAAACCTTTTTCTGTGGAAAAGACCCAAGCAAATCATATTTGGATAGATTTCCCATGGTTGTCCAAAGTCAATGCCAAATTCTTTAAAGATACCTAGCCTGGTACATTTAATTAAAAGTTTTTCAGTTAACAGACTGGATATAACTCCTACTTGAGCAGTTAATTGCTAGAAAGAGTTTTACAAGTTATTTTTGAAGCCAAAGTCCCAGTATCCATAAAGTGTTGTTTTTTGTTGCTTTAGGGCTTTTGATTCATTTCATTTTCTTTTTTCAAAACCCTCAAATTTCACTGGCAAACTTTTCCAAGGTTACAGATTATCCAAGACAAATGGCTGTCCACAGGCATTTAGAATATACAGAAACTCTCTATTTTAAAGTCCACAGCTAACACTGGAATCCCAAGAGTAATTTTGGTATTCTACACTACCTCAGACAGCACTGGGATCTTTTATTTTTAATAGCAAACGTTCAAATGAGAGTAACTGATTCCATTCAAAGGAACTGAGTGCTGAATAGAGAAGTTATATTTCAATCGCTGCACAGATACAACAGTCACTACAGCAGACACCTAGTATCTCCGAGGTCTGATTCTCAAAGAAGTAGAAGAGCAATGCAACCAGAATCCATGATCAGGCCACAGCACAGATGTGCAACAGTTCAAATATGATCCCAAAGTTGTTCCACTTTCTTTCAATCAAGGCTTTCTTTTCTTCATTGGTAAGCCCCACAGACCTAGTTTGTCAATGGAAGCAGTCGTGCTCAGCTGTGCAATCCAAACACTGCCCGACCCTCCAAAACCGATCTTCCTTTTCCTTAGTAACAACAATTTCCTTAACACTCTGAGTTCAGCTGGAGCTTTGGGAAGAAGCTAAGCAGAACACCTGATTCTTGTTAAACTGTGGTTCAATATGTGTCTCTCTGATCAGCATCTAGGCTTGCCAGTAACAAGATGAGGACTGAACTAGATTGAGGAAGCAGTGGAATCTCAGTTACTATGAAGCCGTGGATGGAGAGTGTCTGTGCATTTCTGCTCTCGCACCATGGGGATGGCCAGACACATAGCTGTAAAGGCATCTTTCCTAAGGTGATATTACAGCTTGTTTCATCACAGAAGGTCATGAATGAAAGGAAGCCCGACCCTAGCCTGTCACTTCACAGTTGAGGAAGGTAAAGACAGCCATTTAACGATCTACTCCAGACGCA
The DNA here is from genome assembly GCA_004363535.1 of Dasyprocta punctata. Classification (NCBI taxonomy): domain Eukaryota; kingdom Metazoa; phylum Chordata; class Mammalia; order Rodentia; family Dasyproctidae; genus Dasyprocta; species Dasyprocta punctata. The sequence continues at coordinate 45,533 of RJWM01002974.1, read as the reverse complement.
CAACTATAGCCACCTCCCTGTCTGTGCAGGTGCTGTGGAGTCACAGACGCATCCCAGAGTCTTCTGCATCCCCTTAACTCTTACATCAAATCAGCTGCCAGGTTTTGTTTCAACTGGACAACAGCAATTGCCTCCGACCTGCTCTCCCCGATTTCAGGCTGGCATATCTCATTGAGGGCGGTGAGAATCACTGTCACTCCTTAGCCCACTCCTCCTCCACTGCAGAATTCACCAGGAATTAACAGGGATGTCATCTTCCCTCGACCTCAAATCTGTCTCCTTGTGGCTGCGATGTGTTAGCACCAATTCTGTAGTGTGCTCCTATAGAAAGCAACCCTAATACTTCTTGTGCTTGGAATCCTTTCCCATAGCTAAAGGCTGCCAGCATGTTCTTTCCTTGCCTTCCCTTTCTTGCCATACTGTTCTCTCCTATGTGTCTCCCAATTTATCCACATCCTACTATGTACCCACTAAAGCAGAAAAAATATTCCAAATTAAATTATTAGAAATACAATGTTTCAAATTAAAGAGTGCACATCACAGAGAAATGGTCCCATTCTTATTCTAGAATTTACCTCTATTAACATAGGCTAAGGTTTTGTAAGCTTTGGGGCTTACATCACAGATCTGACTCACAGTGCACCTTAAACTGACTGTTTCCCAATAATATTTTACTCATGCTACTAATTCTCTGAAACATCTCCCTCAGCCTATTTTGTGCAGTTTAATTTTGAAATTTGTAGAACTTTACATTTATTCGTGTTACATTTAGTTCTGTTAGACTTGGCCCAGATCTCCTCTATAAATATCATTTTATATCCTGTTTCTATCTTAGTATTCAGTGTCTCTCCTGTCTTTGTATTGTTTGCACATAGGATGAATTCACCGTCAATATCGTCCCAATCTAAGGGTAGAATGATGGGCAGGACCAAGGACAGCATCTTTAGGCTGACTGCTAGAAGTCCATCAACAAGTTCCCTTTCAAACATGGACCCTCTGAAGTCTGATTGTACGACTGATTACTAAACTATCCAGTTTCCCTTAAGTGTATTTTAACTGGCCACAGAGATACCAACAGGAAGTTATTCAGATGTGAGGCTGAGGTCCTTTCTGCTTGTTATTCTGTGGTCACAATAAATTCGTGATCCTCACCAAAGCACCAAGAATTACGCTGGCATGAATTCTTGCACCAAACCTTCACTGCATCCCAGTGGTCCTCACTCCCCTTCCTTGGTACTTTAATCTCCCCTTCTAAAATCCTGCCCACTTTTTTCCAAGCCCACTGTTTCAGAGTCATGATCATCAGGCATGTGTCTGTCTCACTCGAGGAGATCCTCAGAGTCTGAAGCTATCTCTTAGGAACTGCCTTCACACACCTTACGTGGCTTTTCCCATTCATTCATGTCCCTTAGCACAGGCTCATCCCATCCTGTTGGGCCTGAAGATCATTCTCCTTGGCACAGAAGTCCAAGTGAGCAAGGGAAGTGAGGGGCACTGCCCATCACTCACCATGCTAAAGTAACCTCCTTGATACCCCTGCTCCAAATAGTTACTAAGAATCTCAGTTTTGTCTTTGGTAATATTTTGTAAACTACAAAACAATATAAAATGTTGTCTTTCAAGCTCTATCCTTTCAGGCTATCACCCTCACTAGCTTGTATTACATATAGCTTACTCTGGAACACATTTTCAAGCAAATTCCTTAAAATTGCATCTGGTGTTGATCAAGATAAAATTAAATAATATCATCAATTAATAATTTAGTGTTTATCACTTGCTAATTTTCAAAGAATAGTATTCACGTTCATGGTTTTGCCAGGGATTTATAATTTTACAGCACAGGCTGACAAAATGCCAGTGAGATTATTATTTTTAAAAACGGAAATCTTTCCATAAGAAAGTCAGAGAAATAAAATAAAAAACATCAGATATACAAAAATGAGCAAGGAAATTTGCTAAGACACATTAAAAGTGGAAGATAGGATCATATAGCAGTGGGAAGCCCTGGGTTTGGAGTTAGCAGAGTTTAAATTCATATTAACTTGCTCATTTTAATTTATTTTGTTCATACTAGTTGTGACTATTCTTGAAATAGTTACCTCCTCTTTCCAAAATGCATTTCCCTCTTTTGGATATATGAATAATTCTAGTGTCTTCTTTGGGGGCTGAGAGTATTCAATGAGGAAATGATATATTGTGCAGTTATTGATATACAATAAGCACTTGCTAAACTCAAAAGTATTAATTAATATGCATCTATTTAAAATACACCCATAGTGTTGAATACTTGAACCCAAGGGGCCCCAATTTTTAAGAGCATGAATTAAAAAGATATAAACATGAATTAAAAGGACATAATCATTGTAAGAGCAAAGAAATCAGTAAAACAGTTGATGTAGAAGTCACAATCATGCCAAATTGATAAAGCCATCCTTTCGTCTGGTTCTGGCTCTGCACTGCAACCTCCTGAGGATAAGGTCCCTGAAGTACACTTCTCTGTGACCCCCGTGCACATGCACACACTCGCGCGCCCTGCAAGTTGTACAGATAGAAATACATAAATGCTCAGTACCCAGGCCTAACTAAACAATGATATCCTCAGAGTTGGAAAACAAAAAGTAAATCCACAGCTCTCCAGACCACACAATGCACAGCTGCAGCAGATGCATAGCAGGTGGCGCCAGGACACCTTTCCGTCTTCACAGCCAGGTTCTGCTGATGACCTTGCTCCTGAGGCCAAGGTAAACTGGATTAATGGTAGACCTCTGACCACAGTTTGGGAAAGTGGTTTTCTCTGCAGGGAATCTGCTAGGAATCTGATTACACTACTAGTGGAGATCTGGATCCTGTTATATTTAATTTTGCAAGAGAAAGAAAAAATAAGAGAACCTGAATGATACACACTGAGAAAAATGAAGAGAAAGAATTTTTATTTCATTGCCTGGCCTTTCGCATGGATACACATTCCTTGGCCAGTACAAACCACAACAAGACCTAATAGCTCATTATTTATTAGAAAAAATGAGATAAGATTCAATAAGGTTCTTTAATAAAAACATTATAGAAACATTTCCTCAAAATATATCATAAAGATCTACAAGATAGAATGGACTTTAGAATCATACTATAAATCAGAGGGAGCTAGAATTTAGCAAAAGACATTTTTCTTTTTTTTTTTTTTTTTTTTGCGGCACCGGGGATTGAACTCACAACCTCGCGCCGCTGAGCCAAACTCCCGGCGCAAAAGACATTTTTCTGAGAAGATTAACCAAGACTTCACACAAGCCAAGTGCTCAGCACATGCTGGCTACTTCTGTAAAGGCCTTGGTGAACATCGGCTCACGTTGCCTTTGCTGTGTGAGGCTGTGCTACTACCAACCATCTTTAAAGATGAGGAAACTCAATCCCTGGGAAACGGGATTTCTCAGTCAGCAAGCACCAGATCCAAGCTTCCAACCAGTGCTCCTCGCACTGTGGAGCGGGGGCTGTCCGCGAGCTGCACCCCACGTGCTGGCCAGAGAGAAGAAGCTGTCTTCTGGGAGTTGTTTTTCCTTTTCCATGTGTGCTTGTTTATTCCTTCAGCAGACATTTAAGGAAGCATACACCACACCAGGAGCTTCCCAGGCCAGTGGTGGCAAAACTATGGCATGCACACCAAGGCTGGCTGTCTGTTATCACTGAAAGTTCTGAAAGGATTGCCATCACTGGCCTGGGCCCTAGGTACTAGAACAGTCCTAACAGAGCCTGTCTTGTAGAAGCCAGGGTCACAGATCACAGTCACAGTGTAGGACACTACCTTGAACCACACAGGCACCCAATGATCTTCAGGATACAACCTGCTCACTGCACAGAGGACGCATTTATTGCCTCCCTACTATCTACAGGTTAGGTTAGAAACCCTAAGTGAGAAAGGCCACACGTCAGTCACAGTTTTCCCACAGTGCTTTGGAAGTTTCTGTAAGTCTCCTCTATAAATACAAGCGATCTGCACATGTTCTGTTCATCTGTCTCACTAGGGCTGGGACACACTCCCGACAAAGAGAGATGCTCAATAAGCATTTGCTGAATGGACTCTTCAATATGGCCCACGACCTCTCAGAAGCCCATCCTCTGAAAACGAAAGTCACAGTAGGGCAAACACATTGAGGAGCTGACCCACTGAATTGGTCCTAAACCAATCCCCTGTTTCCTCCTGCCTCTTTACCACCAACTCTATTTTCAGAGGAAGCTAATCAGATAAGGGCTTCAGAGTAACCCACAGGACAATCGAGTGAAATGCCCTGGAAATCACAGCCAGAACCCTGGCTACTTTAGTTTAGACCTTGAGTGTCTCAGGAGGAAGCACACCACTCTTAGTGGGCAAGCACAGATTTAAACTCACCCAGAAGCAGAACGGAATCCTTGTTTTCCACTGAGTAGTTGTGTAACTGAACAAATACGCTTTTTTTTTTAAGCCAGAGCCTCTTTGTTTTACTACTCACTTCAGAATCATCCTGAAGATTAAATGAGGATCATGTAAGTGAAGGTGTCACAACATAGTAACTGTCAAAAAATATGATTATAGCCCTGAGCTGGTGCACCACATCTTTTAAAAGAATACACAGATCCTTTTGGCATGGATGCTACCAAAATGTTCACTAAGGGATGCCTGTGTAACATGTTGTATGCATACACAGTAGACTGTTATTCAGCTTTTGAAAAAGAATTTTTAAAAAATTCTGCAATCTGCAATAGCATGAATGAACCTGGAGGACTTTATGCTGAGTGAAATAAGCCAGACACAGAGCGACAAATATTATCTGACCTCACTTATATGATGAATCCAAAATAGCCTAACTCAGGCAGTAGAATGTTGGTTGCGAGGAGCTGAGAGGAGGGAAAGGTGTCAAGGCCAAAAGTACAAATTCCAATCAGAGAAGATTAGTAAATCCTGCACACCTACTGCTCATGATGTGTCTATGCTGAACAATACTGTAGTGTATACTTAAAATTTGTTAAGACGGCATATCTTACATTAAGTGTTCTTATCATAAAATAGTAATTTAGGAAGTAAAGGCAGCAGGAGGAAACTTTGGAGGTGGTGAATGAGTCACAGGCACAGATCGCAGTCATGGTTTCATGACTGCACACCCTTCACCATACATGTCATTAAATATTTCACATACATTACATGTGTGCAGCTTTTCGTATGTCAATCATACCTCAAGTAGTGCCTTTAAAAGTGCACACACCTTCTAGAATGTACTTTTCCATCTCTTCTATTTTTATTTTCTGAGTTGGTAGTTTTTTTTTTTTTTAAATGTAGGTGTGATAGCAGAGAACAGCTGTGAGATACAAATAATTAAGAAAGAAAAGCCTCATCATTAATTGAATATGATAGTCTCATTAACTCAATTTTCTGTAAAATCTTGTGTGGGAAACCCTCCTCAAAACCTCTCAGCCCGCAAAGACCCAAGGCTTGCAGCCACACGCACTATGAAAACGGAGCACAAAACCTCAACCAAGTCTATGTTTGACTTTTTTAAACAAACCGTAACAAATACTAAGTGTAGCTAATCATTGCCTGATTCCTTTGGTATTTATTGTAATAGCACTAATTACGATGAGCACATTCAGAATTAATGGGCATGTCTTATGCATATATCAATTCCATTGTAATTTACCATTGATTAACGACTGGAAGTGAACAAGAAGCCTTGAGTTTTAACACACTGCCCACATCCTGGCCAGCACAGCCTAACATGGGTCCCAGCACACTACACCAGAGCAGCAGCCCAGAGGAGCCAAAGCAGGAGGGCGTCTCCAGGGAGGCGCCTCAGCCTGTCTTCCACCTCTCCGTGTTCACGATGTATTCTGAGCCGCACACAGAGTCCAGGTTCGGCAAACCCAGCATTTGTGTGGGAGGAAACAAGCAAGAAAAAAGTGCTTTTGAATGAGTCAGACCTTGGTTCAAATCTTGGCTCCGTCTCTTACTCACTGTATTATTTCAAGTATGCTACTTGACTCTGTCCTTCAGATCCTTCCTTTGAAACAATGGAACTAGTAACTTGTTCTCAGAGGACTGTTCTGAGGATTATACAAGAGACAGCAAATAATTTGCTCTTCCTGACACATGAAGCAAGTTTAATTTTAAATATATATTATAATTAACAATAATCACTATTATTACACTATTACTGCACCATTATTAGAAAAATTACTATCACGAGTTAGACATGTCATGCAGCAGATTGTCCTGCTGGAAATAATCACCCAAGCAGGCCCAGCATGACAAAGGGTGCAGAATGGGGAGGAAAAGGCTGAACAAGAGGCTTTCTAACAGTCTATCCACTTTCGGTTTTAGTTTTGGTGGTGGCGACTGTGTTTTAATTGGCCGTTTTAGAGGATGTCATTTAGAGAACAGAGTCACACGGGGAGAGAAGGGTTCTGAATGAGCAGGTGGCTCCGTGACTTTCCTGCAGCCACCATGGGCAGGCCCACAGAGCTGTACAGAGTTGTTGCTTTCACTTACAATATGGACATAATATCCACCCTGCAGTGTTGTCAGTGTCCGATGAGATGACAAACTGGGTGAATGCAAAAGCATCACGAGAGTTTACTTCCGTGAGAGTCATCATCATCACCGCCCTTAACGAATGAAGGTTTAGAGAAGCTCGGGCTGCAGTCTTTTTGTTGCAGCCCCAGCCTTTTCACAGATGACTCACTGCAGGGGTGCTTTTAATTTTCCTGTTCCTAACTATGCTTCCTCAGCTGTACAGACCAGGGAATTCCTGTGTTCCCAGCTACAGCCTGGAACTGACCAGAAGCACGCTTTATTTCACAAGAGGGCTTAGGGGTGCATGTGAGAAAAAAGACTTCAGCCCACAGGCTGATCTGGAGAGTAGGGCAGTGACACCCACTGACAGCAGAGAACTTCTTGGACAATATTAGAGGGCACCCAGCAGCTTAGCTCCCTCATCTCTACAAGTACTCATCTGGTCCAAGAACACAAGGCAAACACCTCTCACAGCACATCTCCCCTCTCGCCTTCCGTCTCCCCATGCAGGCGTTAAATTTGGCCTCCCACACCAGACTGTGAGACCCTGGGGTGTAAAGTCAATCTGAACAAAGACGCTTACATTTCCTGTGTCAGTCACTAGCATGTACTACAGTGGATACCTAATACATGTTCCTGAGCGATTGACAGCAATGTGCAGAAACAACCGGGTTTTCTGAGACATGAAAAACTAGTAGGAGTAACTCCATCCCTGCCATTAAGGCAGCCAGCCCATGGTGGCTCTGTTTACAGAGACAGAGGCTGAAGAAAAAACATCAGTGTTTACAGGAAGCTGCTGACACCCTGACACGTAGCAAATCTCTCTGAAGCTCTAGACTTTACAGTCTGAGGACCCTGTTTCAGTCCTAACTCTACTGAGTGTATCATCTAATCTCTCTGAGTTCCAGCTTCATCCTCGATCAATGAAATAGCAACACAGGTTCTCCCCATCTTACAGTGTTATAGTGAATTCTTGAAAAGGTAATAAATGTAAAAACTCCTTCCATTCTGTACATACACCATTTGTACAGAATGGATTTAAAGTATTATTAACAATTATATTTATATATTACACATGATATATTCCTGAAACATGAAGTAAGAAAAAATAATAAGAGTCCTCCTCATTCCCTTGTGGCCTTTCTGGATTCTCACCCCTAAGCCAACCCTAAAAGCAGAGCAGGAGTCCCAATCCATCCCAGAGACTTAGTGCCAAGCACCCTTGAGCTTATAATACATCTCTCTGCACTCAATGAGCTAGTGTCTGTGTTTGTCTGGTTCAGTAATCAAGAGTCCAGACGGCTGCTGGGTGGGTCCCAAACCAGGCAGAAACACTAACATGGGAAGCCCCAGATTCTGTTTCGTAAGCGCTCAATTTCCACGCTCCAGATATGAGCCCCTGACACGGGCATGCATCCAATGAGCCAGCCCTGGACTCATGTTCGCACTCTCCACTGCGCAATGAGGATGGTCATTGCCCACCGCCACAATCCTTTCACCAAGCTCCTTGGGGGTCAGTGTCAGACTAAATTGGACATGGATTTTCCATGGATCCTTGCACTCCCAAATTCATAGATCTGGTCACAGTTCCCAGAAGCTTGTCTTCTGTGTTGCCCGTCTGGCTTCCACTAAGCATATCACTGTGGTTACAGCTTGTCATCCAGCACCACATAAATTACAAATACAACACTGTGCACACCTCTTCTGCTAAGGTGATCAGAAAACAATTTTCTAGCTAAACTAAAAAAAGTATGGTTTTCCCAGCAATGATAAAGGAGGTTTTTCATCTTAGAATGTCAATCTGGGCTTCTAATCCCACATGGCAGCAATAAGGAGGCAATAAGGAAGCATTTCTCTCTCCCACGCCCATCAGCATGAAGTCAGAGAGGGTCTGCTAACAAAGAAGACCTACACAAAATTCAAAGTTGTACGACAGTCGTTGTACAACTTTGAATTTCATGTACCTTAATTCACATACCTTAATAACCAAACTCAATTAAACACACACACATACCACTCACTAAAGAACAAGGAAAAATCTCATCTTCAGTGAGAAAAGACAACACATAGCCACTCTGAGATGACACAGAGATTGGAATTATTTGACAAGGACTTTAAAGAAACCATCATAAAAATGCTCCAATGCTTATGGATACACTTGAAACACATGAGAAAAAAGAAAGTCTCAACAAAAGAACAGGAAATATGAAAGACAGCCAGATGGAAACTGTAGAACCAACAAACAAAATAAGTGAAATTAAAAACTCTAAGGTTGGGCCACACACAGACTGGGGAGAAAAGAAGAATGACTGTGAAGACAGAAAAACAAAGTATTTTTCTGAACAGCAGAGAGAAAAGAGACTAAAACTCTGATCAGAGAATCAAGAATCTATGAAAATACAAAAAGATCTAACAACCATGTCCTAAATGACCTAAAATGAGAAAAGAAAGAACATAGGGCTAAGAAATAATGACTAAAATAAAATTTGGCAAAAGATACAAACCTAAAAATTAGGAAGACTGGCAAATTCCACAGTGGATGAATCCCAAAAGATCCACACCTCATACCCAGTAAAACTTCTGAATTCCAGTGATAAAATCTTTAAAGCTGCAAGAGGAAAACACTGCTTTATATATAGGTTAAAAAAATTTGAACGACAGAGGATTTCTCCTCAGAAACCAGAGACGTGAGAAAGACACACAGTTTTCAAGGGCTGGAAGAAAATCACTGACAATCCAGAATTTTACACCCAGCAAAAATATCCTTTGGGAGTGAAAAAATAAAGCAAAACATTCTAAAGTGGAAGAAAATGTGTCACTAGAAGCCCTGTCCTAAGGGAAAGACGAGAAGGAAGGCCTAGAAACAGAAAAGGACAAAGAAGAAAACTTGAAAAACCAGGAAAGAAAACAAACCCAGAACTAAACAGAAGTTACACAGCTAATAAATCAGAAATGCAGGCGAAGTCAGAATACTAGAGTCAACACAAGTGATCCTCCTCTCTTCTGCACACAGTGTCCATTTCCCCCCAGACTCTCATCTCTTCAGGTGCTCTCACTCCACCCACTTGGTCCCGGGGATGCAGTTAGATGAAGCAGACACCCCGTCCCTCGTCTGCTACCCTGAGATGCACTGATGCTCCCTTCCCACCTACACAGCACATCAAACACAAGACCAGTCTGCAAGGCACAGGCCACCCCTTCCTGGTCCCCATTTTTCTTTCTGCAGACTATGAGAAAAATGAAACTCTCATCACTAAAAATTAAGAAAAACAATTGTGGATCCAAGGGGCATCCATTCTGCGTCCACTCCACCTTCACTTTGCCCCCAAGGCAGAGAACGTGTTCTTTCTCAAATTCCCAAGGCTGAGTTCATCTACATAAAGAAGGCTCTCATACTGTATAGACCATGACTTCATGTATCCCCCACTAGGGACAGAGGACAAGAGGCGACCACTACTAGAAACTCCTGGTGAGGTAACTCCATCTTCCTCGGCTGCAAGGTTCCTACCTCTGCACCGCACTGGCACCGCATTGCTATCTACACACACGGTCACAAATGGGAATCACGGTTTAACTGGGGAGTAAACATCTTCTCACAGGAGTGGGTCCGCGATCTCAGCTGGTGAGTGTAGGAGGGAAAGTGAGAATGGGGCCAGCAGAATAAATGCTGATAGGCCGCTGCCCTGGGTGACTGTGGGTCCCTCGGGAGGCAGCAACAGGACTTCTGCTTCTCCTTGGCTCAGACGTTTGGCAGCAGAGAATCAGAATAGTCTCTTCATTCATCCTCAGGATCCTAACATCATGGAATCATAGAGAACCAAGATTAACATGGCCCTGCCAGCAGCTGGTAGCTCTGACTGTGTGATTACACCTGTGCTGAATGCCCTCCCTGAAGGGTGAGTGCACGTGAGTTTGGATCCGACCACAGCCAATGGCTTCCTCGTCTTTCCTAATGACTCACAGAGTGCCAGAGGTATGCATGACCAAGAGAGAACACCAGAGAATCTTGAGACATTCATCCCAGGCACTTGTGTCCTGGGTTTCTCTGTCTTCTCTGCCAGCTGAGAGGCAGAGGTAGAAGAGTCAGCAGGTGTCTGCAGAGACTTGCCTTCTATAGACCTTAGATTCTGGGTTGTGAGTCTCAGGAGAAGTTACAAAGTTCCCAACAGTTTTAAATCATGGACTCCAATTTGCAGAAAGTAGTTTCCTAGACTGTGATCTGAAGCCATTTCATTTGTCTGCACCTCTCACAGTTGCCCTCTGTATACACTCACCAAAATTGAGAGTCTCTGAGCCTTTTCACTCAGTTTTCTGTCCTTGGACCCCAGGACAGAGTGAGGGTATGGAATTCATGAAGATCTGTCACAAAAAGCAACAGACACCACAATTCAGCCACAGTCCCCAAAGAAGACATGTAAACTGTCCAGGAGTAAAGAGTACAAAACAACTAGCTTGTCTACCCCTGATTTCTGATACCACCAGGTGTTTCAAAGAGGCTACAACCATGAAATGCTGCTTCAAAATGAATGGTGACCCCATTCTGGGAACTGTCCGGGTAGGGTCAGGATAAAATAGTACAGATATGTGGGTGAGTCGTAGACAAAGAAGGAACCATACAATCAAAATCTGAGCTACCAAGCCATGAAAATGACGAATACCCCAATCCAGTTTCCAATGAAAGAAGACAAAGGACACAGGGTCTGAAACATTTTGAAAGGAAAAGAAAAAGTTCATCTTCCAAGTGCACAGGCAAGTAGACTTCAAAAGGACCCACTCCCCCAAAAGAAAACTAACCGAATAAACTCCAAAATTAGCAAGGTAGTTAAGAAATGACTGCAGTGCCATAGATCTTTGGGGATACTGACAGTAACTTCCAAAACCATGAATGTTAAATTCATCAGTGTTGATTAAAATGTATTTCTAAATCTTAACAGAGTAAAAATGTGTCACTGTACTTTCTAAACCACAGCCCTCACGTGCAACAAAACCCATGCAAACAGCGTGAGAGCTGGGTGGGGTGTACGCGTGCCATGGGTGTTTATTTCTCTCAGGTCTACACTAGAACCTTAAGGAGAAAACTTCTGTTCCTTCCACCTGAACAGAAACCACTAGGATTTTACCAGCTGGCCTCTCTCCTATAGCCATCAGGGTGCTATCCAATAGGCTCACAAGAAGGTGTGGCCAAGGTAAACAACTGGTCAAATTCCAGGATGACACTCAGAGGCCTGAGGCCCAGGAAGCCAAGCACTCAAAAATTAGGATGACAAATTCAGTCCAGCGGCAGGAGGACTATTAAGAAGGCTGGCTGGTGTGTTCCGTAAGTGGATTCCCGAAGGCTGGCTGGTGTGTTCCGTAAGTGGCTTCCCGGGCAGCCCGAGTGTGACAGCTGTTTAACATCGCCCCAAGGGGATGAGTAGAGATGAAAGAGGAAATGAGCTCATCTGAGTCTCATTCTGCTACTAAAAAGAAGAAGAAAAGAGATTCGGACATTGGACTTCACCTTGGGCTATGACTGTATTGTATTTGGAGGGCTGGAATTTTCTTGGGGGAGGCAGGGGGTCAGATTAAAGGGAAAGAGGTCACATTTTGAAAGAAAAGCAGATGGGTTATTAGCGAGCAAATAAGAACCAGTTCTAAGAAACCTGAGGCCTGGCTGGCCCCATGGCATGGGTAATAACTGTATCCTGAACACAAATCCTTCACGGAATGCTCATCCCCAAAGCCGACTTCAATTGCAGTCTTTTCATCTCCGCAGCCACCAGCAGGCCAGAAGCTCAGCAGCAGCTTTCATTAATTCCCACTATCACCGCCGATCTCCAGGCTTCCGCCAGGAAGGGAGCCAAGGGCTTTGTCTTTTTCAAAGGTAATTTACAATTACAAGGGCCAGCTTCCTTGAACCCTAAGGTGGGGCAGAGGAGACCAGGGAGCAAGCTTCTTTTTCTCTCAAAGAAACAAAAGGATTGGTTAAAAAAAAAAAAAAAAAAACACAGACAGTGAGAGCTCATGAATACCCAGCTCTGGCTCCAGCCAGAAATAAACATGAAAAATAATGAAAGTCCTGAAGAGAACAGCTGAGGACGCATCTCAGGCTGCATCTGGGGGCAGCTCTCAAAAGCCACCTGGAGTTTTCTGAATCCCGAGTAATAACTTTAAACTATTTCCTAAGCCAATTTTTTGAGAGCCCTGAATGGCTGGCATAAGTGCCCAGAACAATGCAATGGTTCTGCTTCCTGGGAGCAGACTGGTCCCCCGCCAGCGATGTTCACCAGGCAGGAGAACCGTGCAGAAGGGAATCCGCAGGGGAGGGCCTTCTCTGACAGCAGCCTTTTCTTTCCTGATGTTCTTCTCCAACTCGTGAATTTATACTCCACCCATTTCAGAGAAAGAATTTCTAAACCAAATACCTTAAAGAGTAGATATTTAAAAATTAACTGCAAACATGGATTTTTAAAGGAAGGCAAAACTTGCCAGGTATACAAGTTGATAAGAGACCCTGCACACACATCACCTCATTTAGCACCCCCATTATTGTTGCTTTCATTTTCGGTGATCACAGAGGTAAAATCATTCCGAGGTCACAAGGCTATCCAGGGCCTGTACTCAGGTGTGGCCAGCTACCTGCAGGGTGTGGCTTCCCCTGTCCCGGAGGGCAACACCAGTACCGACTTTGGAGAGGGATTTCATAGCAAGTGCCTCTGTCCGCGTATAAGTTCCTGGTGACCTTTCTTCACATCATGGTTCTAAGGCTGAGACCGCAGACTGAGCACACACAGCCTGCCAATCCCTTCCCGAGGTCCTCCGCACACCTGCACGCATCACCTGTGATCCTGGGATGAGTAGCTGTTTCTGGGGAGGGGGAAATGCATGCCCGGTCCCTGATGCCCTTTCCGTCCTCTTGGGAGGATTGACCGAAAGTCCTCCGATGGCCAATGACAAAAAAAGAACTTGTCTTTGATGCCTGAGTATCTCCCATTGCTCTCATGGCCCCTGCACTCTTAGTCTTCACCTCGATTACTGTAATTTCTCTCCCAGCTAAAAGAACAGCACACTAACTAAAGTGAACAGAATGACAGGGGTGATAAAGATCTCACGATGAAGAAGTACATTGGTAATGATAATGATAAAAATTAGACAATACCAGACCAGGAAATGGAACATATTTCTAGGAAACAGATCTTTCTAGCACCCTTAAAAACAAACTGCAAAAGTAGGCAAATTGTGTTTACATTTTTGATCAACTCAATCTCACACACGTGTCCACAAATTCACATGGGCACAGAGACACAAGCAACTTAAAAATAGTATTTCAACCAACTCAGCCCAATTATTGTATGGTGACTGCTTACCACTGTGTGAGGGCAGGTTGCCAAGATAAACGGGACACCATGACCCTGAAGAAGGTCACAATGTATCCAGGAACAGATATGCATTAAACTAGGCATCAGTGGGGTACTTCGCAGCCCTGGTTTTTGGGTTCCAAGAAGATGCTGATGAAACAGCAGCCCCACATTATTAGGGGTAGCTGTGCAGGTTTGCTTAACAAGGGGACTCCCCTTCTCCCCCACCACAAAACAAGAACTGAGGAAACAAAGCAGAACCTGGTGCTCCCTAGAGGGGGCAAAAAAATAAAAAGAATAAAAAAAAGAAGTCATCTCAAAACTGCATTATTTAAGTATATAAGCTTTGGGGATTGTTTCAAAGGCAAATCTCTGTTCCCTACAGTTCTTAAACCTAACTCAATCCTTGGCACAAAAAGCACTCAAAGATCTGATGAATGAACGAACAAATGAATAAATTACAGCAATCGGGATGGCCCTTAGGTCCGACTGTTTGGGGCCCAGCACAGTGATCTTGTGTAGGTCCCGGGGCCCTCTGCTGGGCACCTCTGCTGAGAGGGAGCGGTGCCTGGCCTCCCCACCTCTCTGCGTTCCAGGGAGCACCAGAGGAACTCAAGGCTATGAAGCAGTTTCCACAGCATAAAGCGGTCTGCAAGTTCAAGGGCTGCTGTTATTCTTTGGCTGGTGCCCATGACAATCCACAGCAGTTCTTGTAGGGAAATTGAATCCACTCCTGATTGATCAGTCTGTTTACTGCGGGCTGCCTGGAGCCTGGCTTCCTCCCACGCTGGCTTCGGGCTCCTCCTCTCCTGTTTGCTCGCTGCTCAGACCTTGGTATTCAGACACCCAAGCCCAGGAACAGGACTGAATACGGGCCTTTCTTCTCCCCTGAGGACGGGGCTTGCCTGGGTTGAACACTCCCAGCCCTCCCCACGGCCAGCTTCCTAGTACATCAGGCTGTGCTGAGAAGGCTTCACAAAAGCCCCAGCTAAACAGCCTGTGTAGCGGTCAGAGCGCTGCTGGGACCTGCGACCTTCCTGGTCCTGCCTGGCAGCATAGCTGTTTTTCAGGGCCGTGATGAGACTCCCTTGCTCTCCATAGGAACATTTTAGCCCAGGACACAGGCGTTCAAACGGCAATGTCACTACCACGCATGCATGCAAGAACACAGGCTGACCTCAGTTCAGGCAGCTGAGATTATCTTTCTAGCAATTTGATATTGCCTCCGTCCTCCGGGGGACACCAAAGGCACTTGGCATTTGGCATTTTTTCTTCCTGCGGTACAGCCTGGCTCTGAGTGTTCCTCTCTCATCATCATCTATTATGATCTTTAAAAGCAGTGCTGTCCTAGAGTGACTCGCTTTTCAAATGCAGGCACCACAGGTTAGGAACATCCTGTCCAGAGACAACAGAGAACACTGAGGGAACAATGACCCTGACTGCGTATTTGTTTCTCCCTTTATACCTAAAACAGCTGCAATTAAGCCTCTGAGCTCACACAGTCTGGTTTCATTAAGTGTGTCTGGCCCGCTTCGTGAGCTCTGCCTTCCTCCTTTGTATACTTTGCGGTTCTTACCCAATAGCACTCAAGACAGATTTACTGGGGGCCAATTAAACATCAGGCTAGCAGTGATAACACAAGACAGCGTTCTCTCCTCCTGACGTCACACTAGAGCTACTACTATCTCCTGAGTGCCTGTCATGATTAGTAAAAAGTATTATGTCCCTAATCTCATTCAGTCCTCCCAATAACCCTATGAGATATTCTTCAGTGCCGAAGGAATGAAGGTTCCAAGAATTTAACTAATGTCCCAAGTTCCTGCAAGGGCAGCAATTTGAATACAGACCTCTGACTTTCTAAACTGTGGAGCCCACCACTTGAAGGCATGGATCGATAAAGTCACTAACATGAAGCAACCAGAATGGGTGAGGAGTGAGACAGTACCAACTGGGGTTCATTCATTCACTTAACAGCAGGTACTGAGCATCAGGGATTTGCTCAAGGCAAGAACCAGTGTCCCTGCCCTGCATTTACTCAAAGTCCAGTAAACTCGCAAGGGCTTAATAAGCTTGACAGATCAATCGGGTGGGCAGACTACAGAGTAAACGAGGAAGACAGGTAAGTTCTAGAAGTGCAAAGGACATAGATCACATCACAGTGGAGCAGAAGCCGGATCTGACAGCAGTGGTGATGAGCCCATGGCACATGTACCACAGCGGGCTGTGTATATCACTAACAGCTCTAAAAGACTCACTATCATTGTCCCAGAGTGTGGAGTGTAGACGAAGCTAACAGGGAAACCGAGGCTCCCACAGAAGCCGCAGGAAGCATCAGCATGTGTAAAGAGCCAAGACTGGGCAGCCTTTCCTACAAGCATCTCCAACAGTCACCGCAAAGGCAGAGATGATTTAGAATCAGACCCGAGCGCTAAGCTTTCTCCCAGATGGGATGCGGCTCAGCAAGTGAAATACAGACTAAAGAACTCACAGTCATTTACATCACTGCACCTGACTGGTACTCAAGGAAACCCTCTGAAGAGGTCACCATGATATTCTCAAGGATCAGGTCCCTCTCCCCGTGAAGGCATGGTGCATGTAGACAAGGTGGTAGTCTTTCTCAAAAACCCCTCCTGGGGCTCCTCACCAGGCAGAGGCGTCAACAGGAGCCAGACCAAGCGAACTGGGGAAGGCGATGGTACCGGACAGCCAGGCAGCCTCTGGCTGTCACTGGGAATGCACTCACTCACATGGCCCTGCACTTCCAGCGACGAGAAATACACTGCACATCCAACTTATTCTTGACCCCTTGGTCCAGGCCATGCAGAGAGTAGAAGAGAATGCTTGCAGCCACTTCTCTTCATCTGGAATGGGACGAGCAGTTGGTCAACAAAATCCCCTACGGGCCCAGCTCAGGAGAGAGCAGAGGAGGGAAAGCAGAGATGCCTCAGCAGTCACTCGACATCTCTGGGAGCCCACTGCGCAGGCATCTCCATATTTCGCACCAACCCCTTCCCCCGACACCCTGTCAGTTCTCAAGATGCTTCTCAAATGCCAGAGATGCAGCACAGTGGTGCAGAGAGAGACGCGTCAGGGCTAGCTGTGTCCCAATTAACTATGGAGATTCCCATCTCCCCCAGAGCCTCAGCTTCCTCACCTGGAAGGGGCCAACGAGAGCAGCGCCACATCCACAGGACAATTCAGAAGGGTAAATGAGATAATCCACGTACATCTCATGGGTGACATCTGGCGGGTAACACACATACCTCTCATATGCTCACAGATCTCCTCCTCCTCAGAAAGCAGCTCTGCACTTGGCATGAATCTGTTCACTCCTATTAACAAGGAGCAACAAAAACAGACCCAAAATCTGCGGAGCACTAACTCTGAACGAGGCCCTATGGCCCTAGCAATGGAGTTCTCATCAAACTTACCAGGTCATTTAACTGATGAGTAAACTGAGTCTCAGAAAGACTAAGCATACTCCCCAGTGTACACACACATCCTCTGAGTGGAAGGTTTAGAAGGTTCCACATCCTTTTCCAAGGTGCACACTGTCTGCTTTTGTTTTATGCCAAAGTTCTGTGCTTGGAACGAGTCACCTCATTCCAGCTGCGACAGAGAGAAGGACTCTCTCTATCATTGCGGGTCCTGTAGTTCCATTCACACAACCAGACACTTACTGCGCTTGACACTTAATTTCTTCTGAAATATGAATAAGCCAAATCTCCCCGACCGTGCACTAGAGCAGTTGTTTTACTCTTTTAATGCAAGGATAAGACCTTGCATATGACCCTATTAACCATCATTTTGATAAATTAAGTTCGTTTTTTTTCAAGCCTGAACTAATCAATTTGGATCTGAATTCTTTCATCCAACATATCCATTATCCCTCCCATCTTCATGTCACCTACATATTTCTTCCTCTGTCATTGATTAAAGGAAATGTTAACAGCACGGGATCAAGAATAGGACCTTGTAGCTCTAGAAAGCTGTCTCTGGCTTAAGAATGCTTCATTAAAAATACTCTGATCATATTGTTCCACAAATAACTCATCCAGTCCAAAGCCCTCTGCTTTGAGTCTGAGGTTACCCCAAGAGGCTTTTCCAATGCCGTGCTGAAATCAGTATAAATACTCTAACACGAAGAAAGGGAATGAGGTCCGTTGAACAAGATGTGCTCCTCCTTTAACCCATGATGATTCCTTGTGATTGCTAACTGCTTTTCCAAGGTTACACAAACCATCTTCACCATCTCTTAAATCTTGGAATTTCACAATCTTGTCCAGGACTTTCAGACAGCTCATGTTTCCTTATCTCACAAAACTATTTTGACAAGAGGTACAGGTGCCTATGTCAAGACTTCCAGGACATTCCCACTCTACAATTATGTCTTCAAAAGCATGTGACATTTGTTCCAGGGCATAACTGTCAAGATTCAGACAGATGAGTTTGTTTAGGATGCGTCAACTGCTCTGATAACCAGATGACCAAATCTGACCGTTTGCACTCGTCAGCCCTGATCCATCCAGCATGGTGACCCGGCCGAGAGTCTCAGTGAGCTTTGACTTTCGGCCACTGCTTGCTCAACTCAGACAGACACCAGGATTTTCCAGGGCTTATTTACAGATGCTCTTTGAGTCTGCAGGCCCCAAACAAGCCCCATCACAGAAATCGGTCCTTGATTTCTGGAAGGACCAAGTTAGAAGGCCTTGTCCCTGAGGCAGGATTCATCACAGTTTCAAAGTCCTTTTGTTTAGTACAGTGAATCTCTGAATTTGTCCTGATATCACCTAACCTGGCCTTTCGCACTGCCCTAACCCAGTACACAACCATCTGCTTAGTCTTATCATTCTCTCCTACACAGATTCCCAGAATCCAACCCACAGTAATTCTCAGGCCTGCCTGGGTTTACTCAGCTCTGCAACAGAATTTAGTCTTCTCAGATCTCCTCTTCCCAAGTCTTAGAACAACATTAGAACTGCAAAGGTGAGGTCTAAACAAGGGTTCATCCTCTAGAGATCCCTTCTTCTATCCGGGGTAGCCTGCTATTGTGGTTTGTATTGAGATGTTCCCCAAGAGTCTTGTGCACTCACAGGGAGGGTCTTTGGGAAGTGATTGGATTATGGGGTTTGGAGATGCTGTTAGGAGATGGGGTCTGGCTGAAAGAGGGTCACTGGGGGCAGGGCCTGGAAGGGGTTATCTTCCTCCTCTGCTCCTCCCTTCACTCTCTCTGCTTCCCACCACCATGCCGTGAGCAGCTCTCTTCTGCCAATCCCCTCTGCCATGCTGCCCTACCTTGGAGCCAGCTGACTATGGACTGAAACCTGTACAAACTATAAGCCAAAATAAACCTCTCCTCCTTGAAATTGGGCATGTCAGATATACATCTCAGCAGTGAGAAAAGTGATTAAGATACCAATAAACAGCATGCAGCTCCCTAACTCTTGAAGTCACTCAGAAGTCTTTAATTGGGAAATTCTACTTTTCCGGCTTGGGCTACGATGTGAGTGCAAGGCCAGCCTGAACTATACAGTGTGACCCTGTTTCAAAAACCTAGGGCCAGGAGTTTGGCTCAGTGACTTAAGTGCCTGCCTGGTAGGCACAAGGTTGTGAGTTCGATCCCCAGTGCCACAAAAAAAAAAAAAAAAAAAAAAAAAAAAAAAAAAAAAAAAAAAAAAAAAAAAAAAAAAAAAAAAAAAAAAAAGAAAGAAAGAAAGAAAGAAAGAAAGAAAAGAAAAAGAAATTCTACTTTTAACAATCTACAATTGTATACCTAAATATAAGTATGTATGATAAAGATACAAAGGATACAAGTCTATGTAAATGTTCACATACATATAACAAAAATACAGATATACATATCCTTAAGAATTATATAAATCTATACATACTATAAGAACCAAGAACTTTTTTTAAAGGAGGGAGAAAGATACTAGAGAATTGACATAAAAGTATTAATAGGAGTCATTTCTGAATGGTAGGTGTTATGGATTAAAAACTGGTGGTCAACTTAACACCAGCTGAATTAAATCGGCATGGTGCTGAGTGTAGATGGCCCACCTGAGAAAAATTGCCAGCATAGAGTTGTGGAAAAGAAGAGCAAGGCGTTGTGGGTTCTCCTAAGTGTTGCTGTTTTGAGGCATCAGTTCTCCTGGAGGAGCTTGTCGTGCTGGATTCCCCAATATGGATTCGGCCATTATCATCGGAGGAGCTCAGGACCTTGTTGCTGATGGCAGCTGCAGTTCACTTTGGGGGAGCTCTGCTCCTCACACTGAGCATCACTTCCTGGCCCCAGAGGGGAAGATGTGAGCTGTTTAACCTCCAGGAGAAGGCTGTCACACTGGGCTTCCTGACCTGTGCTCGACTGTACTCATCCTCTGAGGAGCTCAGGGCTTCATTGTCGCTGGGGATGGCTGTGGTACTTTTCAGGGGAGCTCTGGTCCTTATTTTGAGCCTGACTTCTCAGCTCCAGTGTAGAACCCTCAACCTACTGGCACAGATCTTTCACCTGCTGGCACAGACTTTCTAGCTTCCACCGCTGACCTTTGGGCCTTCCCAGTGCAGATCCATAAAACAGACAGGCATGAGTCCTTATTGTGGGCTCTGTGACCTCCAGTTGGATTTGTGGGAGGCAATGTCATGGGCTCTGGGTCTCCACCTGGACTCATGCAGGGCATTGCTGTAGGATCCAGGCCCTTGGCTGAATATTCTGGGTCTTTAGTGTTGTGGACAGATTTCCTGCACTTTCTTGTATTTAACTCTGGGTAACCATCATAAAACAGTATTAGAAACTCTGTGTCCTGTATGCAGTTGTTCTCCCTGTAACCCCTGACTACAACAGTGGGTCTACACGAGATGAATGTATGCTTCTCTATTGTTTCCAAATTGTCTGCAAAAATATAGTTGATTATTTTGTAATCTACTAAAATTCATCAATATAGTTCTGATATATCCTTTCACTTCAAAGATATAATCTGTTCACCACTCATTGATCTAGTAAGACCTGTACATCTGCCATGTGAAGGTCCCGTGCCAGATGTTCCAAAGATCCAAGGAGTAAGACATGCTTCTTGCCCTCTACTCACTTGCACTAGATGACGAGATAAGAAGAGAACACAAATATAACAGAAAGCTTGAGCTTTATGGGTGCACAAATACAGCAGGATCCCTGAGGTAGGTCCAAGAGGAATTCATCAAAAACAGGAAAAGCAGCAACAAGCAGAGAAGACCCATGCTGGTTTGCATAGGACTTCACAGTTCAAGTGCTGAGAATCTTGTATCCAGGCATCCCTGGCCCAAGGCAAACTGAGACTGCTGGTTACCCTCTGTGGGGGAAGCTCTGGGTGAGAAAGGGCAAAGCAGGGACACAGGATCAGGCAGAGCTTGCTCAGCGGCAGGAAGATAGCCTAGAGGAAATACGTGCAGGTGCCAAACTGCAGATGGCCCTGAAGACCAGCCAGAAGGAATGGACTTAGCCCACTGGCAACAGGAAAAGCTACCGAAGATTTCAAAGGAGGAGTAATTTTGGAGCATTGGCCCAGCAGTAGCCTATCTAGCAAACTAAAGGGGAAGGGAAGGTTAAAGGTGACATTCCAGAGAGGTGCCTAGGAGAGAGCCCTGGGGCAGAGGTGAGGCTGGAAGGCACTCAGGTCTCCGGCAGGCAGAATCCCTGGGAGGTGGGAAGTGCCACGCACTCCCGAGGTGCACCTTCCAGGCCGCCTGCTCTCACCCCTCACCCCTCACCACCCTGCCTGTCCCATGGCTGCCTCAAATGTGAACCCAGATAAATACAGATAGGTTTAATTCCAAGTAAAACCAACTGTCTAACAAGTAAAAGAAATACCTTTCAAGCAGCTGCCTTTGCAGTAATGAAGATACTCCAAGTGCAGGCACAATCAGGCAAGGACAACACCAGAGAAATATTTCTTGGAGACTCCCCCAGGGCTCCTGGGTACAGGTTGGTAACACAATGAAGTGCATTCAAGGAATCTGCAGCCACCAAACACTTGAAGAAGGGAAGTTGTTCTCATGTCTCTAATTGGCAGACTTGTTTAAAGACTCCGAGCAGAAGGCTCTGCTAGCTAATTGGCTTTCTGATGTGGGCTCGCACCCAAAGGGGAGGATCTTTGTTCAGACAGCTTTAAGATCCAATTGCATTTGCCTCCCTCACCCTGACACATACACTACCCATCCCTCCAAATTCAATGTGCGCATCATTTCCTTGGGTGTAATTCCCTGGCTTCCTACTGCCAACATCACCACTGTACAAAACTGGGAGAAGAGGAACTAGCTGATTTCAATGACCTTGAAATAATAAACATACAGTAGCTTACATGTACAGTGTTTTTATACCTTTTAAATTTCCCCTTACATCCAGTGTTCCTTCATCCTCATAAAAACCACAGAGGCAGGTACAAATGAGCACAGTGTCCCAGTTTAATGGAGATGGAAACAGAGGGGCAGAGAGGTGAAGCGACTCGGCCTAAGATCAGGCAGTGACACATACCAACGCCTTCTCCTGTGTTGCAGGCACCATCCGTTCTCCACAGTCCTTCATTCTCTAAAGCCTGAGTCACAGAACACAGAGGGAAAGGGAGGCAACTCCACCCTCACATTGCTTACATCTGAATACACTGGCAGATCTACACTCACGAACTCAATAACCCAATTCCCATGTGTGGACACGCACACTAGCTGTGAAGCACAGAGGTGAGAAAATCTAGCAAATACTTAATGAAAGGGAGGAATAAAAGAATATGAGTTTTAAAGAAAGAAAAAGAAAGACCGTCTAGCTCTGTGTGGTCCAGTGTGGTTGCCGTTAGCTACTGCAACTACTGAGCATTTGAACGTGATTAGTCAGAACTGAGATGGGCTACAGGTGTCAAATAAAAACAGGATTCCAAGACTTCTCATGAGAAAAAAAATGTATGATAATCATTACTATTTGAATGTTGACATATGTTGAGTTGATGACATTAGGTAAGTTAAAATACATCATTAAAATTAATTTCATGTGTTTTCTTTTTCTTTTTTCATCTGTCTACTAGAAAACGATACATTACATGCGTAGCTCATGTTGTATTTCCACTGGACAATGCTGTGCTAAACAGTTTCCTCCTTTCTTTTTATTAAACAAATCCAGGATGTCCTGCTTTTCCAACACTCACAACAGTATCGTGTAAACAGATGTTTCTGTAATGGCATATTCCTGACACCTTCCCCACTTTTCTGGACCCCACCCTAATCCTCTGCCCTACTTTGCTCACTATGCTGATCTCCTCAGGCAGCATCCCAGTTTCCCTTTCTTATGGTCTTCCCTGAAATTCCCATGCTCAACATGCCAGATCCTCAAGAGGAGAAGGGTCCATTACTGAAGCCTGTTCTCCTTGATGGGTTCCAGATCTCTTCGCTCGACCAGAAGGCACAAGGTAGAGTCAGGGCGGGATGACACTTGTCAGGATAAGGATCTTCCAGAAGTAGCTCCCAAGGTTTTCTTCTATTGTAGCATAATTTGATATCCCAAAGTTTATGTATCTTAAATTTCAAGACATGTTCAGCTTTGTTGTGTTTTTCTGCTGAAACTGCTTTCTGTGAACACTGCAACCATCCTACAAGTCAAAAATATAGGTGTTGTCTTCAAGGTCCTTGAATTGACACTGCCCCTGGACTGCACTGGCCAGGAGATGCTCATAAGCAAAGGTGGCAACTAAAAGGTAGAAAAAGACTGCCAGGGGTCACCTACAAAGAGCCGAGCGGAAGGGACCAGATCCCAGAGAGCCTGCAACAAAGCTGCATCAGTCAAGGACTAGAGAAGCAGAAAGCGCACCATGGGTAAGGAAAAGGACCCAGAGCGCAGAAAGAAACGGGGGAAGTCCAAATGGGAACAGCTCGTTCCTTTGGCTTTACTGCTGCTACCATCTTCAAGTCAGCACAAACTTAATTTGTTTTATAATTTTCGGGAAGACAGCCGCATTTCTGTTTGTGTGGAGGTGATGGCCATAGTCGTGTTTGTCATCTGATATGGAGTTTGTGAGAAAAAAGGAAAATTTTGCATAAGAATTTTGTTTGCGAACTGGATTGGGTGCGAACAGAAGCATTTGTAAACCAAAGTATTACAGTACTTGGCTTCTGGTGCTTAGTGAGATGACGCCTCTCCCCATGGCAAAAAGGCCTGATAGGCGCTTTCTCCTTACAGTAGTCAGCTGGAACTACAGTGTCAACTTGCTTCTAACTTGCTCAGTGAAACACTTCAAACAAAGATACAATGGCCCACCATGCAGGGGATGGAGAATGGGGGCGGGGAGAATCTAGCTCCACTGACTTGAAACTCAACTTCACGGAAAGCCCCAGTGAGATAAGGAATCCCAAACCCATTCCAAACATTCCGGAGAACAGATATCATATCTAAAACCCTGGGGAGTGAAGGTGGTTTCTTTTCCCAAAAGGACTGTCTGGTGACTGGAGGTGCCCATTATTTGTTCTCCTTGGCACTGCCGACTTCTCTTAAATTCAATTCTCATTCTCATTCGGAATCTTGTCCACTCTCTTACTTCCTCTTCTGTCTTACTTGTCCTCCCTTCCTTCCTTCCTTCCTCTTCCTCTCAGTTTCTCTCCTTTCCTCTCTTCCTGAGAAGCACCTTGAGGTACCATGGTAACCAGCATCAGAAAGCCTTGAACTTGAAACCCAGCCCTGCCTCCTCGGTCAAGAGGTGTGAACTCGGCCTCGCTTCATGGCACCTACATGACTTCTTCACTGTGCTCTCTGCTGGTCAACAAAATTAACAGTCCCCGTGATGTTTATTCGTTGATGTATTCAATTGATATTCTTGGAAGACTGTCTACTTAGGCGTCACACACCAGAGATATGGCAGTACCAGAACCAGAACCTTATCCTCATGCTTCATATAGTCCAGTTGGGGGAATACAATCAACAAATAAGATGCATAGGTAAGTTATATATCTGACGGGATAAAAAGCAGGAAGGCGTAAAAATGAAATATAATGGGATGCAAAATTAAGACTTGAAAATGAGGGAGCAAATTCAACAATAGACTTGAGGAAAGAGCATTCCAGGCAGAGAGAATCCCACTGCAAAGGCTGTGAGGAGCAGAGGGCCAGCAAAGAGACTCCTGAAGTGAGTGGCTGGGAGGGAGGAGAAAACAGGAGAGATGGAGTCAGAGCCTCGGCTTTCCTTGGCTGAATCTGAGACTTCACCTGGCTTTACCTGGCTGAGCCGGAGAAGGGAACCCTGACTAATGCAACAGGGTCGGCTGGTGTGCTCATGCTAAGAAAAGGCTGGTGGTGGACAGAATGGGTCTGAGGCTATTGCAGTAATTCTAGTGAGAGAGCACAGTGGATAGACAGGGCTTTTAGGAACAGAGGTAACAAGAACTAGTCTTTATCTACTTTGCTGTTCTGTACTAGTATATTCCATACACGCAAACATATATACCAAAATAGAAAAAGCAAAAAGATGACATTCAAAAATAAAAGTAGAAGTAATATTTTGTTCTGACCACCCAGTGGAATGCCCTGTCCTCCACTGTATTAGAGTTTGCCACAGAAACAGGATACACACATACAACAGAAGACTCATAGTGGGAATTGGCTTACAAAAACACGAAAGCCAAAAAGTACTAAGATCTGCCGACTGAAAACTGGGAAACCAGTAAAGCCTGCGGTGGAACTCAGCTCACATCCAAACTTCTGAGAAGCAGGGAACCCAACAGTGTAAGCTCCTGAAGAAACAGGAGCTCCTTGTCCTAGGGCAAGAGAAAAAGAATATTCCAGCTCAAGTAAAGAATGACTTGGCCCTCCCTCTGTCTTTTTGTTCTATTTATGCCTCAGCAGACTGGATGATTTCCACCTACATTGGTAAGAATAGATTACCAATTAAAGAATTACTCAGTTTACTGATTCAAATGCTAATCTGTTCCAGAAATAACCTCACAGACACACCCATAAAGTTTTACCAGTTATCTGGGCAGCCCTTGGCCCAGTTAAACTGACTCAAACTTAACCCTCACACCGACTCTGGAGACTACTAATACAGACAACACAAAGTCACATGTGGGAACTACCAGCCACGGGAGAGGGCACACAGGAAAAGCTTTATTATATTGGCTCCTCCTATTCACAACCCCTACATGACTTAGCCTGTGACCCACTACCCAGCTGTTCTCTGTTCTCCTGACCCTGGTCTCCGGATGCTGCCTGTGACCCAGTCATCTGTTAATTAACAGTTACTCTAAAGTGACTCTCAGTCATTTCAGGGTCTTCCCTACTGGAGGGCATCAACATCTAGACTGGGAAGGGAAGGTGGGGAGCCCTGTGGTAACATCACACTCCACCAAATCACAGAAGAACGCACATTCTTCCCAAGCTAGCGTGCAATACTCACATGGTGGGCTATCGTTCGGGCACCTTAACATATTCAATGCATCTTAAAATTTTTCAAAAAAGTAAAAATCATACCAAGTATACTGCCTGACCACAAAAGAATTAAGGCTACAAATCAATAACCAAAAGATGGCTGTGAAGATTCTCAAATATTTTGAAATTACAAAACATGTTATAATGCTGGGTGCCAAAAAGGAAGACTTGAGATTCTTAAAATAATTCTAACTCAGTTGAAATGAAAATGCTATTGACCCCCTGGAGAGAAGAACACTTACTACATGATGGAAACTTCCTCTGTCTCCTTCCCTAGACTCCCTTGCCCCACAAGGGACCTGCAGCCGGGTCCCGGGATTTCTAACTGGCTCACCTGTGACAGGCAAGGACTCCCGTCCCACCTCCGCCTCCACCGCCCTCCTCAGACCTGGAGTGGAGGCCTGAGCCAAGAGACCCATATGTGAGAATGGCTTAAAAAATAGCATCGTGCAAATGTTTTTATTCAACAGCAAAATCATTTGATTTCACTCAAGCTTGTCTTTGCGAGGGCAACTGAAGCCAGCTTGACAGAGTTGTTAAATAGACTAATTAGGAAATGATTTGGAGAGCAGTGCAGAGTGAAAAGTCAAGCAAATGGGACCGGGTTCTGGCAGTTACTTAGTAGCTGGATGGCAGCAGGCAGGACAAGGAACCTCTCTGACCCTCTGCTTACTCTTTAACACAGGAACAAAATGGTAATATTACACAAGGTTATCTGGACTCAAGAAAATGAAACATGTAAGACTTGCCCTGTAAAGTGGGAAAGTTACCCAAATCTATACATTTATGATTATTGCTGCTGTTTGAAAGAATCACAAGAGTAGGAAAAGGGAAGAATTTATGCGACAAAGCTGTAGTACAGGGAGAACCAAAACTAACAATTACTGTTAACTTGGTTCTTCGCACCATAGAAACATGACGCATGAAACACAGGAAAACAAGGGCAATAACATACCTGGTTCCTGCTTCCCTCCTGTTGCCTGCAAGCAGAGAATACACAGGACATGATCCTTAGCCCAATATCTCTACCTCTGAACTGTGCTTGAAGTGTGTATAGCGACTTGGGTTCAGCGCCCGTGATGTTTCCAAAACTTCCTCCAGCACCACTCAAACATCATCCCCCAAGGCTGATCTTCACCTGGGAACCCAGTTCCTAAAGAAACACAGGATCAACAAGGCACACAGCTTGATGCCCAGGAATTGTCCACATCTGGTGCTGGACCAGGTCCCTTCTGCACCCAAGAAAATAAGTGTGGCCTGAGCTAGGGAGTCTTGGAGGAACAGCTTAGCAATCCCGTTAAAAGCATATCCTTCCAGTCAAAAGATGGCATTTCATGTTAGACTTTGCACTCTGTCGCCACCTAATGATGTGACCTCCAAGAAGATGCCTGACAGTTCTGAGCATCAGCCGTCTCATATGAAGACAAGAGCACTCGATTCATGGAAAGTTTAAATGCTGTGGTGACTAAGCTCGATTGCATCAATGTGATTGGCTTGGGAGCCACTTAGGTGTGTTTAGGTGGGTCACAGAGTAATGGATTTGGGAGCTATACCTGATTCCTTACCCCTTCTCCCTAGCACTGTGCCCTGTTCTGCTTTCTAGTCACCATGAACTGTGCATCTTTTCTCTGCCACACGCTTCTGCCTTAATGTTTCTACCTTGGAGCCAGCTGACCATGGACTGAACCCACCATAACCATGTGCCAAATTAAACCTCTCCTTTACATCGTGTGTGTGTGTGTTGGATATCGTGTCCTAGTGACAAAAACGCCAACTGACACAGATATTCACTCCCAGACCTCTCAGATTTAATTCCTGGATCAGATGTTAATGTGTAACCCTGGGCTAATTATTAACCTCTCTGTGCTTCTCATTTCTCAATCATAAAATGTGAACATAAAAGAATCTGTTTCTTAGACTTTTTACGGGATCAAATTAGTTGTTTCATATCAAATGTTTAGAATAGTACCTAGTATATGTAGATGCTCAATAATAATGATAAGTTGTATTGACTTAACAATAAAAATAATGATAAATTACTACTAAGGGAACTAGAATACCAAAGTAATCCCACATGCATCCCAGAGCCTCTAGCACATACCAGGAAACAGATAAATACAGGTAATGAATGATCTGGAGAACTTCCATCTACTCTTCCAACATGGACATGCTCCATCTACTCACAAATTCTGTTTCTTGGCCAACAGAAAATGTAAGCCTGTGTCACTGTCCCTCTTCACATAAGACTCACACATTACTTGTTTACGGTGACCTTGTTCACTTCTTCAATGGACTTCTTAGCAGCAGAGAGAAAGCTGGACTCATATTCCAAGGAACTAGTCTGGAGGAAGCGCCCATGAGCCAGGAGAACGTACAGCTCCAAAACAGCCAGTTTGAGTCAGTTCACTGCTCTGAATGAGGAAGGGTGGGGTGACTTGGTCTGAAGATGACCATCAACTGCATGAGTCTGTTGTTCCCTCTGGTCACAGTGCTCTTTCTTGTCTCATCCTGGCTTTTTTCAAACCTCCCCTCCATGACAAACCCCTCTTCAAAGCAGCCCCAATATTCTGTGTCTGTTATCCCGCTTTGTTTTACTTCATAGGATTTCGCATTGCATTTATTCATTAATTTACCATCTACCTCCCTCAGGAGACCAGGAATAAGTCTACCTGCTTTGTTCCCTGCCGAGCCAGGACAGCGCCTGGCACACATAGACTCCTGAAATGTATCTGATGAATGAATGAAGTAAATGAAAGTCTGCCCCTGGCCACCAGCTGGCCTGTACTATGGTTTTGACACCCCTCTACCAAATGACTTTTCTTGAGCTCTACAGGATGGATTCCACTGGGCTACAGTGCAAAGGAAACCCAAAAACCCAGATGCTAGATCTGTTCTTCCGGATGGATGGGAAGACACCCCATACCCTTTATCTGTAAAACCCACTAAATGACATTCCATCATTCAATTAGAATGTTAAAGAGTTACAAGAAAATTAATTTGCTTATCACCAGGGAAATTAAAATGTTTGCAAATAAATTCTACCCCTGCAGCCCAATTTCAGGTGGTTGATGCATCTGATGTGTTGGCAGCAGTGAGAATCAAGAAGGGAGCATTGGGAAAACTAGTTTCTAGCTGCAAGGGAAAATTCAGCAAATGTAAGAAGATGGGGCAGGGGCACTGCTACCTAAGTCTGTGTTTTTAATGCCAGTATCAGAATGGACAAGTGATTTAAAGGACTAAAATGCAGGTTACCTAGAGAACATCTCACGCTCAAGCAAAGAACCGTTCAAACACTAACAGGCTTTCCGAATGACTTAAGTCCTGAGACTGAGGGCATGGACTCTGTAGCTAGAGATACCTTCACTTGGACTCCATCTTTGTCACTTAATAACTGTGTGACCTTGGAATATTTACTAACTTTGTTGTGGATAAAATGGGGATCATAAGACTAATCTCACAGGTATTGAAAAGACGTGTCATTATATACAAATCAGAGCAGACAATCTACACAGGAAATAGCTTTTTTTAATATAACTGACGCTAAATATTAGCAATGTAAAAAATAATGCTAATAATAAACATAAAAAATCGATGCATCCAATGCTTATAAAAACTTATCAAAAATCAGACAGGACAGGCACAAAATGCCTACAGCCTTTTTCAAAGTCCTAAGGTTCAAGATCCAAGATGACATTCCTATTTTCCCCAGGGATGTTCCAGAATGATTCCGAAGAGGTGAATGGATTCCACGTGACCCTTTCACAGACCCAAACACCAGCCCAAATCAAATCTCCCTGCTCTACTTGGCTAGTTCCAAGTCCCCTCCATTGTCTTCTCCTGAACACAATGGAATGTGTACACAGTAAGGAAAGAAGCGACTTTTTAGGAAAGCGTGCAGGGCATGTGAGCCTGGAGAAAGACATTAAAGAACTGGAGGGCCAGACAGAGTTGCTCTCAAACAAGCAAGAGAGAAAACAGGCCAGGAGGGAAAGGCAGAGGAAGAAGGCAGACTGAGGCCACTGCAGGCTAATGAGCCTCACCAGGACTGAATGTGATGCCTAAGCCTGCCTGACACTGTATCTCTGCTAGTACTACT
The DNA here is from genome assembly GCA_004363535.1 of Dasyprocta punctata. NCBI lineage: Eukaryota > Metazoa > Chordata > Mammalia > Rodentia > Dasyproctidae > Dasyprocta > Dasyprocta punctata. The sequence goes on along the minus strand of RJWM01002974.1, from coordinate 15,133 downwards.
TCACCCGTTTCTTTAAAGTGGATAGCAATTATACAAGCAAGAAAACAAGCAAACAAACAACTTAGATGTCTCAAAAGAGCCATGCGATTGCCTGAGGGACAAAAAATAAAGAATGGGCAGGGAAAGTCATCCTATTCAGTCAGGGGCCCGGGAGAAAGACCATGCCAGGAAAAGAGATTCAAATGTGGCTGCTGAAGGAAAACCCAACTCATTACAAGAAACCAAAACAAACCAACACTTGAGGGGCAAAACATGATCAGCCCAGACTCAGGAAGTTTTAGATTTATAGAAAAACAGGGTTTATGACCTAATTACTCTCTCCCCAGCCCAGAATCCCAACATGAATTTTGACTATCTGCACCACACAAGTTATCTAAACCAATTTAGCAGTCAGCTAAGCCAAGAATAATGGACTTATCCTCCCTTTTTTCCCCATTCTCAGACCTAGCAGCTCTGGGAATACAAAGACTCAGCAGAGACAAGAGGGAACCTCAGTTCCTTCGCTACTCTGTGTCTCACTGGAGGAAGAAGGGCCAGGACACAGGCTGGCAAACTTGTGTGCTTAATTGCCAGGCTGTGGTGACATGCAGTGCCATCGGGAAGGCTGTACCAGGTGACACTTATGCAGTCCACATTCATTCGCAGCTGCAGGCGGGTTGATCCAGGGCACCAATTATCTAATTGCTGCTAATGTTCCGTGTATTTACTCAGCTGCAAATTTGCAAGATGGGCCCTGACTCACAAGAAGGGGATAATAATGGAAGATGTATTTCCATTTGAAATTTCATGAATAAACAGCAAGAGCCCCATTTATTAAAATTCAGATGCAGATAAACAATGAGTGTAGTTCCAGGAATAATTGCAGGGTTTCCACAGTTACAGAAAACCAGCCCCTTTGTCAATACCCCATTGTTCTATTTATACCTTGGGAGATATTGCACTGGGTTTCTATAAATACAATGGAAACTCATTCATCTCAACCCCGCTCACGCGTGTCAAGTCTCAACCTTCCCTGCAATAAAAGAGCTGCATCCCAAGTGTATCTGACAGTGGGTCTCAAGACTGTCATGGCCAAATCCTTCCTAATAGAAGGGATGACGGAGAACAGGCTTTGCTTGGGCTGGGTAGGAGTCAGGGAGCAGCAGACACTCTATTCTCATTTCTGAAATGGATGTGAAGCAGCTACCCTGGCTAGCTCGCAGCCCCTGAGTTTTCAGAATCTTCTTGATTAAAAGCAGACGAAATAAAACAAACCGCCCAAGGTATGGCAACAACCGGATGGTATGAGATCTCATCAGTGATACTCGTTCACGTATTTTCTTTGTGAGTTGTGACCTCCTCTACAGATAGTAGGCCCCTAACTATTACAAATCTATACTGTGTTGATCATGAAAGCTACTTCTCTGATCCTTCCGTCCCCAAAGGACCTAGCACCACACTTTTCTACTTACTACATAGTGTTGACTGGATAATCTGGTTCAGTGAAATTCTTCTGACCCTGACCTGCCCTCATGAGTTCCCTGTACTGCCTTCAGATATAATACCTATAACTATAAGACCATCTATCTTAAGTCTCTTCCTGTGTGGTAGGTATTGCATGAATTCCATTACATATAAAAAATTTTAGTATCACACCAGTCTCTTCCTGTGTGGTAGGTATTGCATGAATTCCATTACATATAAAAAATTTTAGTATCACACCAGTTTTTTAAGGGGATCCTATTACTGTTTTTTATAATTTAAAACAACCAGCAAGCTAGCAGAGACAGTGTCTGAAACCATAACCATGAAACTAAAATATGGGTGCTATGTGTACTGCATCATTACTCCTTCAGACTCGTGGACCAAATTTTATACTGCTCTGTTTTGTGGGTAGGTAGGTCCCCGAGTGTCCTGTCTCACTCCCACATCTCAGACAATCTGGCTTCTCTCCACTAATTCATTCATCTAACCTCCCACCCACCCCCACACACACACACACTGCTTGCACACATTAAGAGCTTTCATCTCTGTCTCTCCATAGCTCTTAGTCTTCAAGAGCTCACCCTCCACCCACAGCAGTCCTTCATGTACTCGCACTGGTCTGGTTTTGGTTTTGTTTTGTTTTGTACCAGGAATTGAACTCACGACCTTGTGCTTATCAGGTAGGCACTTGTGCCACTGAGCTATATCCCGGACCCCACGCTGATTCATTTAGAGCAGAAAAAATCATTATGAAAGCAGCTTATATATGTATGCACACACATGTGCATGTGATCCGTTTGTTCATATTTATGCATGTATAAATAAGTATCTGTAGGTATGTTTATGTGCATGTATACTGTGTAAAATTCTTGTCAGTGCCTTCTTACAGGTAAGGTAAACTACATGAATGGAAGTGAGGCAGTATCAGAAATGAGCCGGGATATATATGTTACCTCTCAACAGCTGATATCCCATCTGCTACAGCGGACTCAGCCTCATTACAGGGCTTTGTACATATAGAATTTTAATACAGACGGCTTCCTTCAGTGATCTGTCTCTCCAGAAACTCTAGTCCCTCAACACCTTCAGGTTTCACAAACAAAGCAGAAGGGGCCAAAGTAGGAAGCAACTGAGGGGAGGTATCTGGAGAGTGAAGGAGACATTTTATACTTTGTTCATCAGCAACAGCTGGCAAGCTCAACCAGAAATCTGTGCCCTGTTCACTAAAGACAGATTTCTTTCCACAGTCTCATTTGACAGATGGTAGTAAAAAAAATTCTTGCCTTATGATTTGAGCCCAGCACCCTGACAGACAGAAGGAATGGCCAATTGCTAGTTCAAACACTGATCTTAAAAGTTCCCTTCTTCACTTTCTGTGTGGTTTGAGTAGCTCTTTAACAAATCATTTAGCATCTATGTGAATAGCCAATGGCTCAGTCTAGTGTGCATTCCCTTAACAGAAGTCTGATCGCTTGCTGCTGGACTAACTGGTGTTCTCCATCGCTTCTGACACCACCTCACGCTGTTCCTACCCTTGCGTCACCTGCAGTCCACTCTCCAATACCCAACCACTGCTAAGTTACGCAATTACAAGAGCCAACTATGTTCATTCTCAAAATTATTAACTGTTTTTATATTTTTTATTATAACTACATTACTTAATTGAATGGTATGTAAAACAGAAGATGAGTACACATGATCCATGTTTCAATAAAAGCTTAGTCAAACGTTTTACAAATACATGTTGAAGATGAACCATTTTAAAATATAGTTAAATTAGGTATGAGTGGGACAAGTACAAAATCTTGGGCATGAGGAAGAAATCAGAATCTTTGAACTACATTGCCAGTGTTTTATATGCATTAAAAAATCAGGAATTGGAGATTATAAAACTGTAATATAGGTGTGATTTAAACAAGAAAGATAGTCTAGAACTCTAATATGTATAGCAGGTCACTTTATGAAGAAAACATTCAGGTCTTGCCTGTATCGAAACAGGGGTGGACAAATAATACATTGTACATTTTAAATTAAAATTTCATATATGTGTGTGTGTGTGTGTGTGTGTGTGTGTGTGTGTGTATAGGTTCTCCAAAATTTCAGACAACCTTTTTGATTTCCAACAACTGGTCTCCATTATAGGACACAAACAACCACGTCTGAGTAAGTTGTGGGCTCTAGCGGATACATGTGGGGTAAGAGAATGGAGGAAGAAGGGTGAGGTAGAGCATTTGAACCAGGCCACGGTGTAGTAGGAAAAGGAGGGAAGACCAGAAAGCCTTCCGGAAGAAACGGATTTACATATGCAGTCTTTAAGAAGCAACAAGAACACAACTTGAGACCATACTCATAAGTGAGATAAACCAAATTCACATGTGTAAACACCATATTGTCTCCCTAGTGTAAGAAACTGAAAAAGTATATACGATCCAAAATCTACAATAAATACTGTGTAAAGGTAAGAAACTGCTCAAAGAGCAAAAGTCACTGGGATAGGGGAAAGGAGGAAAGAAGGAAGGGAAAAGCAAAAAGACATTAATTTGTATATATACACATAAGATTAAGATGATTATACTACTAATTGTACTAGTTATTGGAAAAGAACAGTTAATACCCATATGATCAGATCAATTACGCATGTCTATATCTGGTAATTTAAGCAACCCTTTTGAAGGTAACAATATGCAACATTACAACCATTGTTAAATTCCCATCATCTTGTTTTGAAAACTTATACTGTGATTGTTTGGGGTTTGTTGTTGTTGTTGTTGTCTCTTTTGCTTTTTGTTTTTCTTTTCTATGTCTTTTTTTCTCTTAAATAAAAAGAAAAAAAAAAGGTTAAGAGCTAGCAAGTCAGCAAGAGCAGGCGAAGGGATGTCAGGCACCGAAGCACCACCCATGAAGGCACGCCATGCGCTTCTGGATCTGCCAAGGAGTCGGCTGGGATCTCACACACAGAACGGTGACTGCACATGTGCGTCCACAATTATTTGCACACCTACTGTTTGCCAGGCACCATTCAAGTAGCAAGCTGGGTGGCGCACACTCCAAAGAGCACCTGCAAGTTGGTCCATCACATTTGCAAAGCCTTTTAGGCTTATTCTGCAGAAAGCCTCCCCTCAGGCCACTGTATGGAGGTCAGCCTCTGAGTTAGTACCCCTCCCCCAGCCCTTTCCCACACAGGTCCCTAAGCGGTCCCTCAATAACTATCACAGAAGCGAACCAGACATGCTGTCCGGTCTAACAACAAATTCACAACTGACACAAAGGTCTCAGATTTTTTTTTAAACATGCCATTCTTCTTCCTCTTTGGTGATACTTCCTCCTAAAATGAAATGCTTCTCCAACCACCCAAATGCCACTGAAGTAGGTGACAGGTAGACTACCTGATATACTTCTACACCTTCCAAGAAATTTCCTAGTAGTCAAAGAAGTTGCTATTTTTTCCAGCTGGTTGCTGACAATGCTGCAAAATGAAGCCTCCTACACTCTAACTTTTACCCTTGACAAGCTGACTTTCATGCTAACCTCAGGTCTGGAGTGCAAATGGAATTGAACATCTATTTCCCTCAGAAGGGAACTTGAGAAGAAAACAGCTCCATTGGGCCACCCTTAAACTTGGTTGTAGTTTACTCCCTAGTCCCAATTCCACCCTTGTCATTCTATCTTAACTACCAATCCATTGGCTTTCTTAAGGGTGTAACTTTTTAATAACAACACCAAAGATTCCTTTGGATTTTGGAATGATTTTCTTTTTAAAAGATCAGGAAAACCTAACTTCTTGCATAACCAATCAATTTGAAGGTTTTAATTCCTTACATGAACTAATTTGTTCACTTGAAGTGAGCTCCATAAGGTTAGGTCTTTCCTTTTTGTTCACCATTATATTCCTAATGGTTCACAAAATCTGCCTCAGAAAATCAATGCTCACTAAGATGGGATGAATAAATAAATGATTGGCACAGCTCGACAAAATGCGCAAGACACACATGCGTACCACTGAGGACGCATTCAGGACGGCTCGGCAGTGTGCCCAGCACCGCGAGAGCACATAATGTCTGACACACACATCTGGATCTGCCCGCGAGCGGCAGGCACAGCAGGCAGAGTCAGCCCTGCACCACATCCTTCCCGTGCACGGTCCCGCACAGTCCATGCTTGAACACAGCACAGTCTACTCATGGGAAGTGTGGCTAAAAATCACATGATAATGCCAAAGCTTATGATATTTTGGGGCCACATCAGTGGCTGTCCAGAGCGGCACGCGGTCTACAAGCCGTGGGCTGGGCACACCAGCAGGCGCCAGACCATGGACCTGAATCCCAGCACTGAAGCCGAGAAATCTTTCTGGTCTCTGCTTCTGCAGAGTTAAAATCAAAGCTCTGAGTCCAATCCAAGGCCCACGGTGCCCCTAAGATGGAAAAGCAGTCACCAGAAATGTAGCTTTTGAAAACTTCACTTCAAAACTGAATCTTTCAGTACTGCAAGGAAAAAGGAGGGCGCCAAAGGGAGGCTGCAGAACTAGTGGAAAACACCGTGCTTTTCAGCGTCCTCGGGCAGCAGAGTCCCTGGAGACAGTGTCCAGCACACCCCAGCGCAAGGTCTGCAGACCCCACCCCGCGGTCACCTGTTTCGGAAAGACAGTTTGACTGTGACACACACATACCCATTCCTGTGTGTACTGTGTATGGCTGTTTTCAAAGATCAGCAGAGGCCGGTGGTCCACCCTACGGCTTAAGATATTTACCGTCTGCCCTTATAAAGAAAAAGTTTGCCAACCCCTTCTGTAGGCTTCTGTTACAAACACAACGAACACCAACAACAGCAGCAGAAATGAAGCAAAATACTGCTGATGTTCAGAGTAGGGAAGGATCATTTCTCTACGCAATACCAAAAACTCATAAAACCAATTACCTCAGCACTTGATACCTGCTTGGAAGTCTCTTGTCAATAATATCTACTCTTGCCTGAACTCTTGAACCAGTCAGCTACTTCCTTCATTACCCACTGCATTTAGAATTAGCAATCAGCGGAAACGCTACAGAAAACATTGTTTTTTAACTCTGTTTTAAAGGAAAGTGCACACCAAATGCAGTGCTCCAGTAAATGGAAGCTCGGCATGCCTTGTAAAATGGTCTAGATCTCATTAAATGATTTCTTGCCTATTATTCTTTGGGCTCACCAATGGATTTGAACGGACTCTAGTGAGAGCAAATGTTTAAGACGCTACTTTTTTGAAAGCAAATAGCATATTGGCATCAGAGAAGATGGAGAGCAATTGTCAGGAAAACAAATCTGAAATGAAGAGTACCATCCTCTGCCTTACGCGTCATCACTGATATTTCCTTGCAAACCTTCTACCACATGGAGAAAATCACACCCATCTCCTACACCTTCTCCCCATTCCAAGCCAGTGACTTGGAAAGCATTTGCTGCGAGCCTTTAAAGACCCTTACAGGTAAATGCCAAACATCATTTATGTGCATTTTCTCCAAGAGCGGGTTGCTTTCCAGGGAGGTGAGTCCACAATAAACAGAAATGAGGCACAAGTAGGCCACAAGTTAGGGATCTGAAGGCAAACAACCTATTAGCTCAACTCCGAGAGGTTCACATCATATGCATCTTATGCAGGATGGAACAACACATAGATTAAACACCAGTAGACTTTAAGGGAAGAACTTTAAAAAACTCATGGCCACATGGAGCCTCTAGATCCAGCCTGACTGAATCTACCCCATTCTGGACTTGTTATTTTTAGTTTGATTACATGATGGCTTAATTCAGTTTGAGTTTTGCTTCCTTCATGGCTACCAAACCTTCTTGACCAATACAGCAAATGTACGTTTCAAGCTATCTCATTCACCATTCACAAAGTGAGCCAATGACATAATGTTGATGGCTCTGATCAAATCACTCCACTCCTGGAATCAAAGCTCAGCACCCACCAACCATTCACCAAACGAGTTTAGCAATGCTGCAGTTTAACTCTTCTCTGTAGTGTGTTATGTTTACAATTTGTCAACAGCCTCTCAGATGGGTATTTATTTGTCTTACTTTACGAGTGGGTGAGAAAATAATTTGTACGTATCTCAGGATGTGTTACTACTACAATAAAGCTCATATTGCATTCAGATGCAGTTTCCCTAACAGGTAACAGTAAATCACCCATCTTTTAAAATCATTTATATTTTTAAAAACCTACTAGTTCCTATTATTTTCTGACAATCAAGAATTTCCTGCACTTGGTGTGCAAAGTCTTGGAGACTTTACACTAGCACTAAAGCTTCCTGTAGGCCCTTCATCCTCCCTCCACCTGATATCCCAAGCAACTGTGCACTAGCCCACTCCTTCCCAGACAAGCCATCATATTCCTGCTTCACACACTTCCAAATGGTCTTTCCACTCATCTAGCAATGCCAATCCCAGATATTATTCTACAGCCAGGGGGTGCCATCTCATCTTTGAAACCACCCTAGATAACTTAGCCCCATCCAAATTCCCATCCAAAGCTCTATGCACATGTCTAATGGTGACGAGGATACAGGGCTGATACAGTGCAGACGCAGGGGTGATGACCAGGTAATCAGGGACACTTCAGCTTAATATTCAGGTAAAGTCCTGAATATTAAGTGTACAAGACACTTAGATAGTCTAGACTTTAATCTTTTTATACTACTACATCCTTTGCCCTTTTCTACATAAAGGAAGTAGTGCTGGGAAGCGCTCCTTAAGTTCCCCCAGAAGTTCACAGATGTGATCAGAAGCAACAAGATATGCATCATTTCTGCTATGGCTGCCTGAAATTTCCTCACTGAACCACAAAGTTGTGGTGCTCACAGTGTGCTGGAAAATCCCTACTTTTCCCACTCCCTTCATCCTAAGGCCCTTCTGCTGTAAAAATGTGGGGACTTAATGCTGTTTGCCTGACACCTCCCTTCCACAGTGACCCTACCTTCTCCAAATTCCTGGGAAAGAAAAGCCTCCACTGTCTCAAGATGGACAGCTGACGGCAGACTTCTCTGTGTTACTTAATTGTGTCTTCCATCTCCCAAACTAGATCCCAAGCTCCTCAGGGAAAGGATAATTCTTCAAATAGCTTCGTCCTTCCCTGAGTACAGTCCTGAGTTATAGAGGATAAACATTCATTGCCCATTTGTTTCATGAGTGGTCTAATTATGTTTCTTTATAATAAAACCACTCCTCTTTCTTCTAATGGGACTTTTTTTCATTGTGAAAGCTGTCACACCTTCGCGTGTATGTGTACCTGTGCTAAAGAGTCAAAGGCAGGCTGAAACGCGGGCACGGCAGTTAAATGGATATTGAATACCAAAAGCAAAACAAAATAAAACATTTCTCACCCTCAAATTTTCACACATTGAACTTGAGTTTTGCTCAGAGCAGGGGGGATAAGTACAGCCATTCTGAGTGTACATCTCTCTGATATGCCCAATGGGTTATTTGCAGAAAAGAGTGCAATGACTATAAAGCAGGAAATTTGGTCTCACCTAGCTCCCGAGAAATCTGTGAGGTCCCAGTATAGCTTTGCGCAAGTCATTACACTCTGATCTTCCAGAATCCACATTGTAAAATGTGACTATTAAAGTCTTCCCTCCTTCACAAGGATTTTATGAAGGAAATAAGGGAATGCTCTTCAAAAAACAAGGGGGCTGCCATAATGGGGTCATATGATTCATGACTTCTTAGAGTAAACTGGTCCAATTCATGGCTCTCCCGAAAACTTTCTCCTCTGAGTAAGTGGCAATACAGTACAAACCATTAAACACCCACCCTTCGTGATGCACTGAGGAAGCAAGCAGCAGCGAGTGCGTCGGGCCTGCCTGAATCCTGGGTGGTAGAATTAAATCACAGACAGGGTTATGAATAAGCTGAATGGCATCATTAAACCAGACTCTTCACTTAGATGCATTAATGGTGCTGTAGATCAGCTGCGATGTCATAGAGTGTGTTCTGCATGCATCTTTAAATTAATTATTCATAGGTGAACATCTTCGATGTTTATTTACATGTTGGAGGCTCAGCACCCACCCAAGCAATGCCACCTGTTGTCTCTGAATAGGAAACTTGCCATGGAAGGCCTGAAGCACCTGTGAGATTTTAACTGGCTTACGCAACAGCCCCGTGATCATCCATAAACGCCCTCAGATCGGAGCCAACTCCTAAAACTCTAAAGGAAGACAACTCCAGTTATTCCAGCATTCACATGCAAGCAAACCCTAATACATAGGAAAGGGTCCCACTGTGGCATAAATAAGGGCCAGGAAGACCAGATTCTAGACAACCATGGTAATGCACATTCTCGCCTGGGAGAACTTTCTCGCACCAGACTCTTTCCTCGTCCAAATCTACATGTGATGGTTATCTCTCCTAAGCAATCAGTGTTTGGCTGCGTGATAAGGAGAGCATCTATGCCCTCCTTGGTGTCTCATCAAGCTGCCCATGGCCTTAAATTTAACTCGACAGTTACTGACTTGGTGAGTCAAGGTCCATATGTTTAAATGGTATAGTGAATATGTGAACGAAGACATTCCTTGCATTGTCTACCATACTGAAAAGCTGGAAACAGCTTGGACACCTATCACTGTGGCCATTTTTTTTATTTATGCATGTATTTTAAATTATTTGTCAAAGGCTGAATATATTCAAGCAATATAATGTAATGATTTACTATATGTAAACTTTGTATAATCATTACCAAAACATCAAACTTAAACTCATCCCTCCCCACCCAGGCTGTGCATTAGATCCCCAGAATACGTTCATCTCAGAATGGGAAGTTTTTACCCTGCGACCGGCATCTCTCCATTCTCCCCACTCCCCCGGCCAGGGAGCCACTGCTCTACTCTCATCTCCTGTGAGCCGAACCTCTTTAGATTCTCTATAGAAATGAGATCTTATAATTTCCATCTTTCTGTGCCTGGCTTATTCCACTTAGTCTAATGTCTGCCAGGTTCATCCATACTGTCACACATGGCAGGGGTTTCCTTGTAGTTTATGACTGGAAATATTCCACTGCACATAAGTACCATAATTTCTCAATCCATGCAACTATTGATGGACATGTAAGCTATTTCTGGATCAAAGCTACTGTGAATAAAGCAACTGTGGGCATTTTAAATAAACTTTAGCACAGTCATTCAATAGAGCATTATGCACAAACATTAAAAATGATTAAGTCGATTTACATACAGATATGTAAACATGTCCAGTTAGAGTAAGTGAAAAAGCAGATGATAGAATTTATGATAGGATTTTGCTTATTTAAATACATGTGCACATGCACGTAATTACTGTATACACTCTTATGTATGTGATCATACATGCACAGAGGAAACCTGAGAGAGACTACAGCATCTACTGGATGCTCCTGCACATGCAGGTGCTATGGAAGGTTAAGAAGCGTGACTTGTGACAGTGGTTATCTCTGAGGAGTGAAATTTATGCCAGGAGCTAGGGAAGGAAAATTCCCTTTCACGGTTAGTATTATACATTTCAGTGATGCATGAATTTCTTCCCATTGATTCATTTTCCACCTTTGTTAGGAACACCTACAAAAAATGTTATCTTTAAGTAGGATGCCAAACCCTATTTGCTTAATGAACTCCCAGGATACTACCTGCTCCTACCAGTAACCGTCAACTAAGCTTCTAAATGCTCCTAGCAAAGGGAAAGCCACAGATATGCCCTTGGAGACACACACACACACACACACACACACACACACAAGAGCAGATGTGAATGATGGCACACTTCTTTCCCTACTGAATTTGAGATTCCTATCCTCATTAATTCCTCACTAAAAGATTGAGCTTGTTTAATCTCTTTCTATAAGTGAAAATATTTTCAGGAAGATCCTCCCCTAGAGAGTCTACGATGTCTTGTAAAATAGAAGAAATATCACCATGATTAAATTCCATTACACAAAGCTCGTCTGAATGTCCCAAACCACTTCTGATAAAGAAGTCTGACATGAATCCATAGGAGGTCTTCCTGCACAGCTCCAAAGAATTCCTTCTTTTACTGAAACTTGTAGAGCCCTGAGCATGACTGCATACTTAATATATAATTGGGATTATGGCTAATATGCTTATTTTTTTCCAAAGTACAGTGAAGTTGCTTTCTCTAAGAGTTTCTATGAACATTTTTAAGCTGATAAAATGCAAGCTACATTTATCAAGGACAGAACCTACTGCTTTCCCAGGGCTATGTCAGGCACGCCTATCAGTGACCTCATTTAATCACTATAAAATCCTCTACATGAAGTACCTTGGGTTGGGCACCCAGAACTCTGAGGCAGAGATTTGCATGAAAGAGGTTAACTAGTATACCCTAAGAACAAGCACCTGTGGGAGGTGGGTTCTGTAGGAGGGCACAGTTGTTGTAACTGAGACCGCCACTCACCCCCATGGAACTCTGGACGACCCTCCAAAGCACCTTCCCTAATGCCACGCCACCTTCTCAAGTCAAATGCCCACAGGAGACCCCATTTTGGGTATCACATCTCACACTTAAGATCTGACCTCTTATCCATGTCCTTTCAGCCACAGGAACAAAGGAGAAAAGAACCCATGAATCTAATCTTAGCAAGCATCTACCAAGAAGAAGAAACACGTCACAAATCCAGAAGAAGGACTTTGCTAACAAGCGTGTGGACAATCAAGGCCCTGCTGTTCTGTGACCACCTGGTCGACCTCTTGATCTGCAGAAACGCCTTCCCTCGTGCTGAGTTTCTTGCTGAGGATGCGCATGGCTGCTTTGAAATACCTGTTTATTCTAGTCCCTCTATTCCATTTCCACTCTCCATGTGCTAATAATAAAGTACCAAAAATAGAAACGATATAGGGTACATTGGAGAGAAGAACGCACGTTTTGGCACACGGAGGAAGAGAACGAGAGAGGAGGGAGGGAGGTGCGGAAAAGGATCATCTACTTGCATAACGTTTCCAACCTAGGGACTGGCATGAAATCTGGGTTCCATCAATTATCCGCTGTAAATCAGGGGACACACTATTCTCCCCCACTTCTCCCCGGTACTGAGGACGGTCCACAGTCCTACTCTCCCACTGAGCTTTTCCCCATTCCTTTTTATTTATTTTTTTCATTTGGAGACAGAGCCCTACGTTGCCCAAGTTGGCCTAGAACTTGCGTCCAACTGCCTCACCCTTTCCAGCAGCTGGCATTAGAAGCACATGGCAGTGCACCCGGTTAGGCATGTTATTCTTAAAACCTGTTTCTTCAACTGTTAAAAAGAGAGCCTGTGCATGGAACTCACAGGCTCACTGCAAAGATGAAATGAAATCATGAATATTCGGCACTCAGCACTGTGCAGGAACACAGCAGGGACTCAGTTCTTGGCTACTGCCATCAGGGATGTTATAATCAACATCCCTCCCCTTCCACGGTAGCCAATTGCAGCAGCCAAAGGCAGAATGAAAGAAAGTGCAGGCTATGGGTTGGGTTTTTCTGAACTTTCTGCAAAGTAGGTTGGCTTATAAATAAATGCCTTTGCTTTCCTATCTTTAAGGACACTCCCTAAAATAGCAAGCCAATATTCTCAATCCACTCTTGCATTCTAGAGCTTCCGTCGTGTCCACGGAAGTGACTCCAGCTCACCCTCCTCACCTGTGCAACCCTCACATACCCTGTGAGGGCTCCCCATTGCTCACGTCACACACAAGCCCAGCCACCCTGGCTTGCCTCCGACTCCGGAGGTTAGGAGAAAAGAGAACGGCACTGGTGCTTTCTGCTTTGCTGGGGACGGGGGAGGTCCAGACCAGAGGCTGTCTGGCTATTGTGCGCATGATCCGCGAATCTCCTGAAATAGCCAGGCTGAAGTTTAAGCAGCTCAAAGGGGCATCATCGAATGAAAAGTGCCCCGCGGCAGACCGGTGCTGCTAAGTGTGTACTCCCCAGCTCGCCTCCACCACAGTCACCTTGGGAGAAGTGCTGATTCCCAGGACTGCTGAACTGGAATCTTTGGGGTGCCCCTCAGAGGCTGCATATTTGGTCAGATTTCCAGCTGGTTCTGATTCCACTAAAGTCTGGGTCCCAGAGACAGAGTCATCTCCCTTGGCTGCAATGAAGGCCCTGGGTGGAGAACGATGTTTTACTTTATAACCTGGACACCAGCATTGGTAAGTGGGACTTTTTTCTGAACTTCCCAATCCCTAACCCCTGCGCCCAGTGCTCCAATATTCACTCAATGGTCAGTCAGACATTATTTTACATGCAGAAATGCACAGCCGATCAGTGCTCCTGGAGTTTGGTAATCCACGGAGCAATGTTTTGTTTTCTCCTGTGGAGTACACACTGGATGAGGATGTGAATGATGACTCAGTCAGGAAACACAGAGACCCTTGGGATGCTCCTCCACGTGCGGGTGCTGTGGGAGGTGAAGAAGCACAACCATGGCCCAGCCCTCAGGATCTCACTGGGTATGTGCAGAACCCTTCATCCATCTCAGCCTCAGGACATCCTGCATGGAAAGCTGCCTGGACCACTGAGCCACCAGCAGTCCAGACACGGGCCTGGAAGGCCAATGTCCAGTCCCCCTTCTCTGCTGCTGCCCATGCCTCCTCCCCTCCATTATTTCTCCTATCCCCTGTCCTTCCAGCACCAGTGAGGGAAGAAGCTGAAGGTTCAGTTCCTTCCCTAGATCCATAGAGATGGAGATGCTCCTGTCTCACAAAGGTTTCCCAGTTGAAAATACTAGCCACCAAAGAGCTCATGACCAGTTACCTGACCCAGAGTCAAGTCCTGACTGACTGCATGAGCCCGCGCTGCAGGGAAAAGGGCAGACACTTGTCTGCAGTGAGCGTAAAATGTGAAAAAGAAAGCAAACACCACAGTCCACTTAACTAGCCGAAGTGGACACTCATGGGAACACTAAGAAGCCACACACTGAGGACACAGTGCCGAAGGACAGATCAGAATGTGCGTATCATTTGATCACTTGTCCGATGTCTCCGGTGCTTAGCAGAAGCCACAGGGAAGATCACAGAAGGAAGACCAGGAGTAGGTGCTGCCCCCAAAGCCAAGGTCCACTGCTCCAGATCAGAGCAAGAATACGAACACTGGATGTCTCAAGCAGGGGTGAATCAAGAAACTCTTCCCGGAGGAGGCAAGGACAAGCTTGACTTTTCTCTTTCGTTGGCACTTATCCAACAGACACCTCTCTATTTCTGTTTTCTCTGTGTTTTGTTTTTTGGTTTTGGTTGGTTCTCCACCCCCCCAACCCCAGCATTTCCGTTCTCCTCCCACCATCACCCCATCACAGGGGGCACAGGCTGGATGCTAATGCGGCGGGCCAGCCCAAGTCTGATAGGCCCATGGGTCCCTCTGTCGCTATGTGGATGGAATTCCTCCATTTGGTTGCTATGACACCATGGTGCTAGGGCTCTCCAGCCTTGTTACCATGGAATCCCTCCTTCCCCCACTCCTCACTGTGAGTCAGGAGGGCAACGGCTCTGCAGGACAAGCTTCCCACATAGCCCACCCACCCTGGACGCTGTCCTAAAGAGGCAGTGGCCTGAACCAGCTGCAGTCACATACCTGGGCCAAAGAGGTCCGCACAAGTGTTCTCCACTGACCCCTAAGAAAGCTAAACACACAGAAACAGCCTTCTAAAATCTGTACAAAAAAAAAAAAAAAA